>JAJEJO010002589.1:275443-289482 GCA_020662805.1 Glaucomys volans
TTTTTTTTTTTTTTTCCTTCTTTTTTTAGTTGTAGGTGAACACAACACCTTTATTTTATTTTTATGTCATGCTGAGGATCAAACTCAGGGCCTCACACATGCTAAGGCAAATGGTCTACCACCAAGCCACAACCTCAGCCCCAAACCTTCTTTTTTTTTTTTTTTTTTTTTTGTGGTGCTGGGGATTGAACCCAGGGCCTTGTGCTTTTGAGGTAAGGCACTTTATCAACTGAGCTGTATCCCCAGCCCTTGGATCTTAAATGTATGAAATATCAGCTCACCAAAATGTGGATTAGCCCAAATGTTAACTTTTCTCTCCACCTCTCTTATCTATTCCTCTTTTCAGCAGCAGGCTCACATTTAGAAGATGTCTAGAAGCATAAAGACTGCTCTCTGTAACAGACAGTCCTGCTTAGGCTTACAAAACCAAACGGACAATAAGACAAGAATTACAGAGGGGGCCCCTGCCCGGTCACACAGCACTCCTGCTCCACCGCCGGGTCACAGACCACTCCTGCTTCAAGTCAGTCCTTAATCAGCACTTCTACAGAGGGCTGAGGACTGTTTTCCAAGTACACCTCACCCCAACCCACCTACCCAGCCCTCAGCATTGCTTCAGCAAAACTCTAAGCCTGTTTTTCTCAAATTCAGGTGAACTCAGAGGTCCTACTCTCAAAGATAGACCTTTCACCACTCCCTACTCACTTTTAGCTATTCCTTTATAGGTTTGTTGGTTTTTAACTCCCTTCTCCCTTGCTCCCACCAAAGTGGACAAATAGCTGGACAAATAGGTTATGTTGTTAGCTCAGTGGCTGAGCACATGCTTAGCATGTAAAGGCCCTGGTTCAATCCTCATACCACCAGCACCACCCCCCACCAAAAAAAAAAAATTATGAAGTTTGCCCTTCCTCCCTCCAACCCCAGTCTTATCTATCTTGGCCCTTCCTTGCCACTCAACCCACACAAGTAAAATGCAAACATGAGGGTTTATTTTCAGTATAAAGATATTCAAAACTACATACATCAAACTGCAGATACTTCTTCCCAAGTACTCACTTCCTCAATTCTTTCCACTGAGTTGAGAGTCTGAGGGACTGGCAGTTGCCTCATTTTCCCCCAACTGTGCCACCTAACCTACAAACTTGACTTCTTGCTCCAGTTGAAAATACTTGCTATTCATATATGACACAACTTTCTGTTCCTAAGTTCCTACAGTTTAGATGAATATGCTACTTAGGCAATATCAACAGTCAAAAATGTTAGCAGAATCTGTAAACGTGTCTGATGTTAACAGTACTGAATTTCTTGAGAATAACAAGCATGCCATATTTCTTATAGGCACACAGTAGTCTGCCTTCTATATGAGGCATTCAATCCACTTAACGATGCTGTGAAAGAAGATAAAAGAGCAAACTACAGGGTGGGTGGTGTAGCTCAGTGGTAGAGCACTAGCATGCTGGAGGCCCTGGGCTCAATTCCCAGCTTTAAAAAAAAAAAAAAAAAACTTGGGACTTCTGAGCCTGTAGCCCATAACTGGTGGGCAATCAACATTTATCTGAGTATCTACTGACTCCATTAGAGTATGCTCACAAATGGGGCTACAGTAGAGCATGTGTTTAGCATGCAAAGCCCTAGGTTCAATCTATAGCAAAAAAAAAAAAAAAGATAATCTCATATAAATACATATGCACCTTGAAGTCAGAGCCTGCATCTTACCCCCTTTTTTAAAAAATCCCTCACAAAGGCCAGGACCTAACATCACGCTTGACCAACTTTAAATCTGAACTGAAAAATGGAACTGAGAGATGGTATCAATAAGCAAGAGAAGATAGGAGCTCTGGGCTTAACAACCCTACCAATTACCTTAGGCAATTCAAAACCCTGCTTATCAGATAAGTGGAATTATTTTGAAACTTAACTATGTTAAGATGCGTTGAACTTTATTTCACTGACAAAAGTGAACCAAATTATTTAAATGGGTTTTGTGTGCGGGCTTTTGTTGTTGCTGGTGGGGCTGGGGACAGAACCCCGGACCTCCAGCAAGCTAAAGCACACTTTACCGCTGAGTTGCACCCCCAAGCCCTCTAGTACTGATCAACATTCTTAACATTCTTAAGCATCAACTATTCACTTGTTTTCAGCAGTTCCCAGTAAAAATGTGGATAAACCGGCCTACAATAGACTGAGCTGGAATATGTGTTAAAAGGTTATCTTTGAAATTCCAATTCTAAGGTTCCCTGGTTTTTTAAGAGTAGAGGGGATCCAAGCATCACAAATCTTCACCCAGAAGGACGCTATAATCCAAGCAGGAAGGGATGTGCCTCAATCACCGCAAAACAAAAGTAGTTCCAAAGGAGTAGAGTGTGGAAAGACTCGGGCGCTCAGCTCCCAGTGCCTCGCACACACTATATTAAAATGATCTGAATTGAGAGGCTGCACTTGGCCGTGAAGAAAGTTTTGTTTTAGGACTTGAGAAACCTGAGTTAGCCAGTCCTTTCTTTGTCCTTAAATCGCCCTGGCCTGGTAGGAAGTCACCTCTCCTATCTATAGAATAGCAAACTGAACTTGAAACTCTAGGATCCCTTCCGACTCTGGGACCCAGATGTGCACAACTGAAAGTGGCCAAAGCAGTCCTCCCTCTCCAACCAGTAGTAAAATTAAGCACCCCCTCCATGCTCTGAGGCCTCTGCCCGCAAAGTGCAACAGCGCTTCTCAGCCAGGACACTTGTCCCCCTGGGATGTTGCAAATCACACCCGCCTCTTTTTCGAAGGAAATGCGCCAACTTCCTCAGGTGTAGGAAGGCAGGAGACATGGACACTCACTGCAGCACCTTTGGTCGCCCTTTCGCAACGAGATGGAACTGCAGAGTTGCGCCCCAACAAGCCAGGGTGCGCCGAGGTGCAAGCCGCCTAGGGGGCCCGGCCCGCCGCTCGCTCACTCACCCACAGGCTGCTGAAGTAGTCCAACCCGCAGCAGATGAGCGCGCCCGCGTGGGCCAGCAGCACCTGCACGCCCAGGTAGCTGCCGAGGCAGTAGAGGCCATAGAGCAGCGGGCCGCCCGCGCCCAGCAGCAGCAGCAGGCGGCGGCGGCGCAGCGCCTGCTCGCCCAGGGCCTCCACGCCGTAGTCGGCGAAGCAGAGCGGCAGGAGCAGCGCGGCCAGCACTATGGGCGTGTGCGCGCGGTGCAGCCGCTGCAGCCAGTGGCGGCCCAGGCGCGTCAGCGAGCTCTTGAAGGGGTGCAGGAAGGTGCCGCAGAGCACGGCCCACAGCAGCGGCCGCAGGAAGGCCTCCAGGATGAAGTAGACCAGTACGGCGGCGCCGCAGCACAGGCAGACGAACAACACGGCCCCGGTGTTGTAGAAGGCCTGCTTGATGGGCTTGTCGAAGCGCAGCGCCAGCGCCGCGGTCCGCGGGGTCTCGCCAACTCCGCCGCCGCCGCCCGGCCCGGCCGCGCGCGGGGCCCGGTGGTCCTGACGCGGGGAGTCCCGCTGGCCGGGCCCCTCGGCAGGACCGCCACGGTCGGCCATCGCGCCTCTGCCCCCGCGGCCGAGAGGCGGAGCCGCGAGCAGGCGGGGAGCGCGGGCGGGCACCAGGGCGGCGCCGCGCGGCCTTGTGGGAGCCGTAGTTCCGGCGGGGCCGCGAGCGCGCGCCTGGGAAACTACGACTCCCAGAGCGCCCGGCGAGCGTGCCGCCTCGTGCGCTTGGTCCCCGCAGGTCCAGCTGACGAGTTTCCCAAATCCCAGGAAAAAACTAAAAAGGGCTCTCTTCTCTTCAGTTGATGTCAACTGCGGAGGCAGGGTCCCCGAAAAGGCGCTATGTACAGAGACAGAAAACCCGTGGAGAGTGCTTGCGTAAGACCGCTGTCCGGACTGTTTTACTGCCAAAGTGTTCACTCTTATCTCAGTACTTGTTTCACTGTGATGTGGTCCTGCAATATGTATGATCAGAAAAATTAGAGATTACACCGTATTTATGTATGATCTATCAAAATGTATAAATGCATTCTATCATATACAACTAATTAGAACTAATAAATTTTTTTAAAAAAGCGTTCTCTCTGGTGTATTTGACAAGATTTCAGGTAGCGATTATCATGTGGCAGACCCTGTTCTAAGTGCCTCACTCCTATTCACTCATTTTATCCTTAAAATAACCCTACAAAATAAGGTGTTATCCTCATTTTACAAACAGGAAAACTGAAGCACAGGGAAGTAAGTACCTGGCTAAGGTTTACACGGCTACCTAGCAGAAGAGGCGGCAAACTCTGAATCCTGCATCTGTAACTCGTTATCTTCTAGGCTAACTGGTCTGATCAGGGAATACTGTGGCAAGTTTTAAAGCTCCTCAAAGCACTGTAATGCGCAATCGCTGTTGACAACCATGTGTGCAGGTGTCCGTGCTACCGAACGCTGGAATCTTTTGACTGCATGATGATGGAAATGAAATGGAGTGTGGCACGCTAATATGCCAGTAAACCTGTTATTGGGGCTTCCATTTAGGAAGGGAGACAGCCCATACAAGATGTCAGACCGGCTCTCTGAATAAAAGGGAGCTCATTTTATTGATGGTTTGCAGGGATGGGGTGTTAATTGGCCGCAGATGTGCTCAACCCAAGCATTTTGCCGTGTGCTGAAGAGAAACGACTGAGGATGTACACAGGGCACACTGACCTTAGATGCAAAACTGACACTGGTTGAAGATGGCATACATCAAGCCTCCAGTGGGCTGCTGTCGGGGCATAAGCCAAGGCCCAGGAGTGCATTTATCCTCTGTCCTTGTGGTGGTCCCTGTCCTATCAGTATGGGAGCAATCTAAACTTCGAAGTGGCCTACATGAAAGTCTTAAACTGCCACTGTTTCTTTTTGGGACCTGGTGTGGGGTATTAAGCCTCCAAACTCATTGTCTCCTCTGTTATGTGGGAATGATAATAATAGAAACTCTTGCCACCGAGATGTTGTGAAAAAGAGGAAGCTCTCATGAATAATCTCTTCCATGCCTGCCCTTTTGTCTTCTAACTAAATGGCCACTGCGGGAAGAAGACCAAACCATCCCTGTCCTCCTCCAATCAGACTCTTCCACCAGTTACTAAAGGAGAGCTCTTACATAGTAAAAGTTTTATCAGCGAATACAAACAAACCGGACAGGATAAGGGGTGTTAATATTGCCTAAATCATGTTGGGGCCCCAGTTCAGCAAATCAAAAATGCCCTGTCCTAGTCCTCTGTTTCCAAGTCTCAATAAAAAGCAAAATTGCTGAACATTTCAAAATTGTGCTAATGGGGCATGGGGACATAGCTCAGTGGTAAAGCGCTTGCCTAGCGTGTGTGAGGCCCTGGGTTCCATGCTCAGCACTGAAAACAAAAATGTACTAATGGCCAAAGCAATAGATCTGACAGGTGTCAGGCAGTATTTCTAGTTGGTAATGGAACTTTGAAGAGAAATGAAGGTTAGCACTACAAACTAACTAGATAAGTATGTGTACGGCCAAACATAGGTGGGATTCCCACAGGGTTTGGCTCACCCCTCCCATGGCCATGCTGTCCACACTGAACAAAGTCAGTAGTGTAGGCATCTGTCTCCCCACAAAACAAGGGCTGGATTTGCTTCACCTCTGTGTTCCAGCAACTGACACAGCCTAGGGCATTCATATAACAGAGTAGGAGCTCCCTACAGTTGGCTGAGAATGAATGAGTGCCATCCTTTCCCAAAAGCTCACTGTGCTTTCTGCAAGAAATGGTATTGAAACCCTGGAGATATTTCCACTGAGCATTTGTGTGGTTTAAAAGCAGAGAAAAGTTAAACTACGGGACACAGAACCTAGAAACTGAATTTGAGAGGGGACCTACAGTCCATTCAATCTCTAGCTCATAGGGCAACTGCTTTTAGATGTCTCCTCCAAAATGCCAGTTTGCTTGGGCTCCCTTCTCTGGCCCCACATGGTGACTCATTCTGAAGATCTCAGGAAAAAACAGCCTCCTGGGCACCCAGGATACAGTGGAAGTAAAATAGATCCTGACCCTGGAGACCAGACTGCCTTCTGCCTTCCTGTTGGATGAATCAATGCATTTTCTCATCATTTAAGTCTCTTTGTAGTAGGTTTTCATTATTTGCAGCAGAAAGCTTCCTGGTTTATAAGAATGGTTGCTGTAAAGATGAAATGAGAACACATAAAAAAAAGCAGCAACATAGTGCTAGAGCATGATAACAACCCAACAGTGGTTTGGTTTGTCCCACAGAAGCCAAAACATATCTCTTAGCAAAATCCCAGACTCCAGAGGTCTGAAGATAACAGTTCCAGTGGCTGGGGGTGGGGGGGGGGGGGAGTGGGGGGGGGTGTGTGCACGCCTGTAATCGCAGCGACTCGGGAGACTGAGGCAGGAGGATCGCGAGTTCAAAGCCAGCCTCAGCAACTTAGCGAGGCCCTAAGCAACTCAGTGAGACCCTGTCTCTAAATAAAATATAAAATAGGGCTGGGGATGTGGCTCAATGGCCGAGTGTCCCTGAGTTCAATGCCCGGTTCCAAATAAATAAATAAATATAACAGTTCCAGAGATGTAACAAATACAGGCAGACAAAGGATTCTCCATGTGTTTCTGCAACTTTTCCTAAAATATGCTGAATATCCACTTGGTACAAAGTCCAGAACTGACAATGTTGTGTGTCACATATATAAAGTATTACGTACAGTGCAGAAAGAAACTACATGGAAATGTCATCAGACAGATGTACATTCATATTTCAAATCTGCCATTTATCTGTGTCATCATGCACAGCACCTCTGAGCTCAGCTTCCTCATCTGTAAAGGGAACATAAGCTTTTCTTTTTCCCATGGGCTAGCACAAAATTACAAATAGCATGTTAAATACTTAGAACTGCTATGAGCACCCCATGGTCCAAGACCATTACTTCACAGAATTCTACGGGACACTATTCACACTTAGAGGTACTATTCGCATTTGGTGTCCCCTGGAATTGGGCAACAAGTGCCAGCAGCAATGAGCTCCTCCAAATAGCCACCATGCTTCAAACATCTCTTCTATCTTCATGGGATGGACAACCAGATACAGAAATCTCCATTCTGGACCCTTCTCCACTGTTGTGCTGCTTTAGCTACAAAATGTTCTCCTAAGAGATGGCTTGACGTCCAGTCTTATCCCCTCTCTACAAGGATATTATTGGGGCTGCTGGAGATTGGACCAGAACATTGAGCATGCTAAACACATGCTCTACCCACTGATCAACATGCCCAGGACCTGGGATTATATTTCTCAAATATAAATTTAGTAATGTCACTTCTTTGCTTAAAAAAAAAAATACTGGTGGTTCTCCCTAACAAAAGAATGAACTGTTTTCCAGAATACTCAATCCCTACATGATTGAGCCCTAGCTCTTCCCCCTTGTCTATCTAGAAAATCCCCATTCATCCTTCAAGCTCCAGTTTACAGTCACCTCCTTGGCTAAACTTTCCAGATTCAGGGAAACTTGGCAGCTACCTCGCTGTGCCCATGTAGTACCTGTATCTACCTTCACTCAAGTACGGACTGTATCTGAATTCCTCATTGGAGGGAAACTCATGAGTGAGATTCTCTGCATTTCTTTCAGTGCTGTGAACATCTTATTTTTAATAATGGGAAAAAAAGGAAGAATGAAAAATGGGAAGAATATAAGCTTTTAAGGCAGAGCTGAGTTATAATCCCTCGCTCTGTTGCTTCCATGCTGTGTATCCTTGGATAAATTAACTTACTTAACATGTCCCTTCATTTGAACAGAGATGATAAATCTACGTGGCCAAGCTGTTGTGGGCATTAGAACTAGTGTACGTAAATAACTAGCATGGTACATAACCTGAGTAGCCATCACTTCCCTCCCCATGGGCCTCTGTATGTACAGCACTTGGCTGCCATGCACTGAACCTGATTATAATGATTACTTTACCATAGAAATTCCACCAGTGAGTTGGGTGTGGTAGCTCATGCCTGTAATTCCAGCCACTCAGGAGACTGAGGCAGGAGGATCTTAAGATCAAGGCCAGCTTCCTCAACTTAGCAAGTCCCTGTCTCAAAAAAATAAAAGGGCTGGGATTATAGCTCAATGGTAAAACACCCCTGGGTTCATTCCCCAGTACCACCAGAAGAAAAAAAAGTGGGAAGGAAGGGGAATAGACTATAGAAGAGAAACCATTCGACCATGGAGACAGAGATCAGAGTGATAAGACAACAGGCTAAAGAATGCTGGCATCTAACAGAAGTTTTAAGGGGAAAGGAATGGTTCCCAAGTCATTAGCCCTTGCCAACACTTCAATTTTAGCCCTGTAAGATTCAGTTCAGGCTTCTGGTCTCCAGAACTGTAAGAGAACACATTTGTATTTGTGTGTGTGTGTGTGTGTGTGTGTGTGTGTGTGTGTCTAGTTGTAGATGAACTCTATATCTTTTGTATTTATTTATTTTTATGTTGCTGAGGATAGAACCCAATGCCTCATTTGTGTGAGGCAAGCACTCTACCACTGAGCTACAACTCCAGCCCTGACCATATATATTTATATCATGAAAGTAGAGAAAGGAGATCTGAGGCCAAAAGGAATTTTTTTGAGATTGAAAATTTCAGAGGGCCCCATGCTCACAGACTTTGAACATCAGTGCCGTTTTTTGGTCCACGTCTGTCCCTCAGCTCAGTTGAACTTTGTCCTAAGTTGTCCTGCTTCCTCTTCTTCATGCTCTCTGGAAACTGATGTCAGATCTGCTTGCATGGAGCTTAGAGGTTTGCTCTCCCAACCCATTTGTGTTGTTTTAAGTCACTAAATTTGTAATAATTTGTTGCAGAAGCCATAGAGAACAGATGCAAGCCATGCGGAATGATGGTGGTTCCAGAACATTTACTGCTGGTCTTTCTTCTGAGGTTGCACACTCTCTTTTCCTGAAGATGCCTCATTATGCCCTTTGCCTGCTTACTCTTACCCCTTTGTCTTAGTCAGTTTGGGCTGCTATACACAAATTACTACAGACTAGTGGCTTGAATAACAGAAATTACTCATAGTTGTGGAGGCTGGGTTTTTGGAGATCAGGGTGCCGGCATGGTTCAATTCTGGTGAGGGCCCTCTTCCTGGTTCAAAGATGGCTGACTTCCTGCTGTATCCTCTCATGGTGGAGAGCAGATGGAGGAAACAAACTCTTTTTATTCTCTTCTTCTGACACTAATCCCATCACAACTCTACTTTTGTGATCTAATCATCCCCTGTAGGCCCCATCTCCAAATGCCATCACATTGGGAAATACGGTTTCAATATATGAATAAGAGGAAACAAGCATTCAGTCCATAGCACTCCTCCTTAAAACTCAACTTCATTATCATTGCCTGCTTTTCTAGAAGCCACAGGAGTGGGGGAAGGACCCCTGCTCCAGGTTTGTACTGCATATGGGGCTTTTCCATACCACTGCATTCACCATGAGGTCTTGTCGTGGTATTATGTGTCTGACTTCCCAACTAGGCTATGAACTCCTCAGAGATAGAAATCAAGAACTGTTCTTCTTGGAGTCTTCTAGTTGTGGCTGTCTAGTAGAGGAATGAGCACATGAGAATCTTCAATAAATAATTATTAAATGAATGAGTCGTTAAAGCTTCTAGATGAAGGTGACTTTCCCAGTCACTCAAATCTATTCCAGTTCTCTTACAGTTTATCTGCTGGCCCTTGCACCTGGATTGAACCCAAAGAAACTTCCAAGTTCAACAGAAGTTAGGGTCTGACAGCGAGGCTACCCACTGAAGATGCTGCAAAATAAATACCAGAGGGAACAACTTGAATACCAAACAAGGACAATATGTTTGGTGTTTTGTGGTTAGGATTAGGGCCTATAATGCAGAATGTAGGGGTGTCTAATTTTTTTTATAGCACATGATCTTCAACCTAGTCCTAACAGAACTAGCAGCTAGCTACTGCATTTTATACTTTCTAAACCTCCCAGATGACTCACTAGGTTCTACAACTGAAGTCTATTTATTCTTAACATATAATATGATTTAGTTGGCAATAAGGCTCCTAACTGAAATTCTTAGAGCTAGCTATGTGCAATTAACCAACAGACATACTTGGAAGGGCATTACAGATCTCCACTTAAAACTTGATAGGGTATTAAAATAAAGCTATGAACACAAGTTTACTTTGCACATGGCCCCTCTGCTCCTCTATGGGGACTTTTACCTGACTATAAGAATATGATCTTCCTCTTTGTCAGGCAATCCAAGGTCTGTAGATTCAGAGAGCATTGAGGGAAACTTTACCAGTGAAAGGATTTAAAGCAAAGAAATAGAAAAACAAAAATGCACCCAAGCAAAGCAATACAGAATTATAAACTAATTTTAATTACATCAACAGGAAGAATTTCAAATTATGTTGAGAATTTATATTTTAAATCTAGTTAATATATTCTGACTATAACATAATCCTCTAAAGATAAAAGTATGATAGCAAATGGACAGAATAATCATTAGGCAGCATTTAGGAGTATTGTTACCTTTACTTTACATAAATAGAAATCCATGTCTTTTTAGTAATTAATGTACCACATTGAGTAAAAATTCACATAGGACAGGCTTATAAATATACATTTATATATAATCTCAAAATCAATCACAATTGAACATTTGGTACACAATTATTATAAAACAAATATAACCCATCGATGTCTATTTAAAGGCATAGTTTTTACAAAATAGCATTTTGTAGACAGTCTCAAAAAGTGTAATAATACTCCCGGAGCCAGATTGTTCCAGCACATCAACACGTCAGTGGGAATAAGGCATGTGGAGAGGCTGTGTCACTCATCCAGGTGACCAGGACATTCTAGGTGATGAAACAGTAAGGACTCCAGTAACCTGGGCAAATGCCACACCACTGCAGTACCCCAGAACCTCAGTGAATTGATTATTCTCCAGAAGAATCAAACTGAATGGTTTTTCACCTAATAGCAAATATCCAGGAGAAAACTAACAACATTAACCAAGCATCAATGTATTTTAAGGGAAAAACCCCCAAAAGCTTAATGAGTCACAAAGTTTTAGTCACCTGACGTATTGAAAATTACCTTGGCTTAGCTACTATTTTCATGAAAAGGAACTTTATATGCAAGTCATCATTAAATATAAAAACAAAGAAGTCCAACTTGAAACAAAATAATTTGCTAATTAAATGAATCAGGAAGCTAATTAAATATGAAGCACGTACAGCTTGCATCAACATGCCAATTACTCACCTAACACTAGTCTTGGTTTCTTCACTAACAGTAAAGAAAAGTCAAGTTCAGCAATGACACTTTATACCCTCTTAACAATTCATATAATGTTGAATGGAAGAGGAAAGCTTTGTTACAGGAATCTTTTCTATAAACTAAATTGCTATAAACTCAAGGGTAGGTTACCCTGTAATACACATAATGTTTTATCTCATGGATTTTAAAGTATACAAGAGATTAGAAACAAAAACAGCCCTGATAAAGACCTTTAAATGCTCATATATATGCATTTATGTGTAAAACACACCCACACCCCTTCACGTATATACAAATATATTTATATATATAAACACACTGAGAAAAATCAAACTGTTCATTAAACAACCTATTCTGTTTAGAGAGAAAAGATACACATATATACAATAACGAAGTATACACATCTCAGGATTTGGCCTAGTGCCCTGGTTCTCAAATATTTTCCATTACATAAGGTATATGCCATGTCACATGTGTAAAACACTTCTATGGGTGTAGCACATGTTGATAAAACTTAAATTACTGCAGGGAAATAAGTCGCTCTGACACATTGAAATCCTCACTGCAAAGAGCAGTTCAACAGTAAAAGTTGCTCATGATGGCCACAACTTAGGTAAAATTAAAACTGTAATTTACCCAGCTCTGTGCTTTACTGCCACCTGTTTTACTGCCAAATCCAGAAAAAAATATATATATAAGTGCATAGTAATATCATTATGCCATTTATTTATTGATCTTGGTACAAGGAATTGAACCCAGGGACACTTTACCACTGAGCTATATCCCAGTCCTTATTATCTTTTATTTTGGGACAGGGTCTTGCTAAGTTTACCCAGGTTGGCCTCAAACTTGGCGATCTTCCTGCCTCAGTCTCCCAGGTAGCTAGGATTACACGTATGTGCTATCTTGGTTTTGCCATTTACTTATAGCAATAAATCAACTATAACTTATTTTTAACATAAGCTATTCACTAACTTCAATATTTTTATAGTTAGCCAGTAATAAATTGTTGGCAGTATAATTTACAACAGATCACAATACACTGCTGTGTTCCTGACCAGCAAATGTGGGAAAACCACAGTCCACAAGCCAAACCCAGACTGCTTCCTGTTTTTGTTCAGCCTGCAAGTTAAGAACAGGTTTCACAATTTTAAAGGGCTTTTAAACCTCAAAAGAACATTTGTGACATGTGGAAATTACAAGATATTCAAATTTCTCTGTCAATTAAGTTTTATTGGAACACGGCCATGCTCATTCACTTATATGCTGTCTATGGGCAGAGTGGAACAGCTGAGACACAGGGTGCAAAGTCAAAAATGTTTACAACCCAACCTTTTACACAGAAATTTACCAAATCCTGGGCTAGAGGTAAGCAGTAACCTCAATGGTGATATCTCTTAAGATAAAATCCTGAATATAGACATTAACAAGAATAGTAGTAAATACTATCTTGAATGGAAATCCATCCCTAAGTTGTCCAAACTTTCTAATTTCTTTAATGACAAAAGGCAACCCAAGGTACATATAGCTCCTGCATTTTATCTGAAATCATGTTTTTAAATTCACAATTGAGACTAGAGTAGAACAATAAAAGGGCATTGGAGACAGGCCTGGTGATGCCATCTATAATCCCAACTATTTGGGAGGCTGAGGCAGGAGGATTACAAGTTCAAGGCCAGCCTCTGCAACTTAGCAAGACCCCCATCTCAAAATAAAAAAATAAAAAGGGATGGGGAGATAACTCAGTGATAGAGTTACAATCCCCAGTATTACAAAAATAAAAAGGTCATTAGATTCCAAGTTAGGCTACAGACATAGGTTTTAGGCAGGTCATTTTTTAAAGTAAATGAAAATAAATACATTCTTCCCATTTTGTCTAATGTATATTTTTTTAAGTATGAAAAGCACTAAGATGACTGGTAATCAAAATGTTTTTAAGCAGAAAAGAAAGTTGGTACAAAGTAAAATGTGCTCCTTTCCCCAGTATAACTATAAAGAGTCCTCCTATTCATTGTAAATTATGAAAGTGGAAAAAAGACACCTAGCTAAGTAGAATATGGATAACAGTTTCCACTGAATAAAACTGTTAGTGAATCCACATGAAGATGCATGAATGTGCAGGATATTCATCACCCCCCAGGGCCTTTGCTGCCTCCTTGTAATATAAATCCTTGGATTAAATAGTATCTAAAGTCCTTGTCAGCCCTGGTAATTTATGCCAAATGACTAGCCTCATTGTTTTTCATCTGTAAAATTAGATTAATAATAGAATCTTCCTATGGTTGTGAGGATTAAATGGGTTAATCCACATAAAGTGCTTAGAACAGCACTAAATACATTCAGCTAGCTTTACTATCATTCCATTCAGGAATTTTACAAAAAGAAAAAATTGAAGAAATCAAAGTCTATAGAGTTTTAATTTCAGCATGTGTATCCACTGATGATTCTCTGAGATGATGGACAAATGCTGTTCTGCATCCCTAGTTTGTGAGTTCTTACTTCTGAACAATGACTATTGTTTTGAAATGTCAGCTAAATTGTGTGTAGTGGTGGGCCTCTAATCCCAGTGACTCAGGAGGCAGAGGCAGGAGAATCACAAGTTCGAGGTCAGCCTGGGAAAATTAGCAATTATCTGTCTCAAAATAATTTTTCTTTCTTTCTTTCTTTCTTTCTTTCTTTCTTTCTTTCTTTCTTTCTTTCTTTCTTTCTCTTCTTTCTTTCTTTCTTTCTTTTTTCCTTTTTCTTTTCTTTTCTTTTTTTTTTTTTTTAAGAAAAAG
>JAJEJO010002589.1:289582-312001 GCA_020662805.1 Glaucomys volans
TCTTTCTTTTTTCCTTTTTCTTTTCTTTTCTTTTCTTTTCTTTTCTTTTTTTTTTTTTTAAGAAAAAGGGGGCTGAGAATGTACTCAATGGTAGAGTGTTTAGTTTGTATGAGCCCCTAAATTTAATACCCAGTGCTGGGGGGAGGAGGGGGGTCAACTAATGTTCACTGCAGGCAAATTAGCATTGTTATTAAGGATCTTCCTATTTATGTTTCAAAATACAAAGTTCAGCATTTGCTAAAGGAGTAATTTGTGGTTTGATTGCAGGTGGAAGAATAAAAAAATGCCCAGTCTAGTAAGGTTTATGGAATACATGTCTTCTGAACCAAATATGACATGCCATCACACCATAGCTTCACAAGTTTATTTATTCCACACATTTGCTGAATACTTACTGTGGAGTAGTGTCTGCTCAATAATGAGTAATGGGAAATGGTCCCTGCATGAGGGAATTAGCAGGGAGGACTAAGCCAGGGATTATAATAAATTATGGTGAGTGTTACGGTGAGGAAACCTGGGAGGCTATGGGAGCATTGGGCAGGGACCTAAACCTACAAGTCTGGGGGACAGGAGAAAGAAGTAACTAGGCTGTGACCTGAAAGATGAGTGACAGTTCATCATACACAGGAGGCTGAGAGTGTGTGAACACGGGGCAAACGACAGTCAGAGCCAGCAGGTCTGAAGAACCCAGACACCTTCAGTCTTGCTGGGACTTAGCAATGGAGAGCAGCAGCGTATGGTATCAAAGCTCACCAACATTTGCATGTTACCTTAGGGCAAGGAGAAGTCACTGAAAGCACTAAGCATAAATATGCAAACCCATAATCAAGGCAGGAACAATTAGTGAAATAAGTAGCTTGATTTGAAATGTAAATGGAAGGAATCACCACTCATTTTTTTCCCCTGCCTGCTACTAACTGAAGTCTGTTTTTGTTTGTCTTAACTTATTTATAGCTCAAAGATTATGCACATAAGAGAGTGAAATATAAAAATATTTGCTTTCTTATTTACAGCATGGGTTCCTGCCTACTCAATCCTCACTCCTAACCAACCACTAAAGCTGAGAAGGTGACACACAGGCCGTGCTCAGCCACCACTGAGGAAGGGCTTAGTGAGGTCTTGTAGTCAGGTGTAGCCATGGGCTTGACCCTGGAGTTCCATTGTTCACTCCGTGGTATTTTATCTCTCCTTGTCTGGGGTATTTCTCCTGCATCTCTTGGAAGCGCTTGCTAACTGTGAGATGTCACAGAGCACCAATGTCTTCCTTCTCTTGGTTCAGGGTTAGAAGAATGTGAAAGCTCTCCCCATAGGGGGACTTCCACCTCGGACGTGAATCTCAAAGATGGCTTTAGAGTCACAGCCTCCAGTGCTCTTTAATCACAAAGTTGGAGCCAGCAACTGGGGCAACTCAGAGGACTCAAGAACACCACGTGGAAGTACCTCTCAGTGGCATGACTGTGCCCACAGATCCCTCTCCTCTAGGGGGCTGTTAGCACAGACATTAGGAACAGAGGAATACCTGGGCTCCTTTTAAAAAAAGGAAACTCATTACATCAAGGGATTATTGTGAATTATACTGACTGCCAGTCCAATTTACAAGTCTGAACATTTTCAGTGGATACACTAGGTGAATTCACTTTATGGGTCATTTTCCCATTTTCTAATTTAAAATAATTCAATATTTTTTTGCTCCAAATCTCTTCAATCCCCCCAAAATATTGACATAGTATTAAAATGACTTAAATTTTTAGTAAGATGATTTGTCTGTTATAACACATACTTACTCATGCTGACATACCTAATCATGTCTGTTACAACACGTCCTTTAACGCATGCTGACTTTGACAACAGAATTGGCAATAAGAACAGTTGAATGCCTTCATTTATAAAATACAATGGTAGAACAGTCCGACTTCTAACTAAGAATACCCATGTTTTTTTTTAACCATCAAAATGATTTTGCATCAGGAACATTCACAGTTCTGTTTGTAACCTTTTCAAACAGCTATTAAAAATGTTTTCTCACAACTACACGCTGATTGAGAAGAAATCAAATAGATATGAACAATTTTCATATCATTGTAATCTTCCCCATCCTTCCCATCAACTGTGTACACATCTAAAAGCACTTATGTTCTACAGAAATTTGCTCAAAAGACTGACCGTGAACTTGTGATACCCAGGGAAGCTCTCCTTAGTAATCTCAAGGTAACTCTCTTGGGCTGCAATACTCAGTAAAGATGGTCCAGAGACATGATCTCTGTGTCTAGCTCTTCTCTACCTAGCTATGTATTATTTGACCGAGTAACCAAGGTACATGGCATGTGAGTTGTAAATGGGCAGCTTTTCTGGATCTCAAATCTTGCCAAGATGGCAATTACCATTTTCATCAAGCCAACACAGAGCTATTGTGAGGCTCAAATAAGAAAACATAGTGCTTACAAAAGTTTTAAGTACTTCCCAAAAGTAGGATCATTATTAAACAACCCTCTTTGACTAGAAAAGAAGCTTTTTCTTTCTTCCAAAAAGCTGAAATCATAAGTTTTTTTTTTTAAATAACAGAAGCTAAAATACACTGAATTTTTTTTTTTAATTTATACTAAAGGCTTTCCAATCCACTGACTCTGCCAGCCTTGCAGTAGTAGCTAAGGGGTTCCCATCAGTAAGTAGAAGGTCAGGGCAACAATGAGAAGCAAACAGAACGGAGATGAGAAGGTCTGATAGGCAGCCGATGGCATAAAGATGTCCTCATACTTGTAAATACTGACAACACGCTCTGACGTCGGTGGAGAGTCTATGTCGTGCCGGGTGATAGAGCCTTTAAGAAGGAAATAGAAGGGGAGGAGCAACTGAAAAAGTACAGATTTAAAACAGTATAGGAAAGCAACAGAAAAACTCAAGTCTTCAGTGCAAAATGCACACACAGTGATTGTAAAGACCTAGAAACAGGATCAGAGTTATCAGAATTCTCCATAATTGTACACATTATGAAGAACACAGAAATCAGCTAAATTCATCCAAAAATGACTGGTTCCTATTAATCTTCTCCCCTCCTTTAATAGATCAGTGGTATTGGTCTGTCTGTGGCATCTCCATTTTAGGACTGCTTTTTAGACAACATCATATGAATGCATGCTTAACCCCAAATGCAAAAAATGAACATGGGCTCTGTCTTGAATGAGTTTCATCTTCTTAGCAACAGGATTCCAAACAGCAAAGACCACTAATTCCTTCCTCTCAAATCTCTCTTTTATATATGGGTCATCAATAACACCTGGTGACACTGAAAACTTCCTTACAGGTGGAAGCCCTCTTCTGTTGTCTGCAGAATCTAGAGAGGCAGCATGCCCCAGCTGGGCCAGAGTGGGTGTAGATCCATGTCTGTGTGTCTGTCTGACAGAGTAGGGAAGAATGGTACAGAAAATAGGAGGATTAAGACACCAAACAAGTCTGTAAGTGGAAAACCTTTTTATGTCCTGGTTACAAGAGGGAAGATGTAAAGGCTGTGTTATAAAAGATGGTTAACTGCTGAGGGCGTAACTCAGTGGTTCAGCGCTTGCCTCACATACCCTGAGCCCCATCCCTGGCACCACAATAAATGAACACAGATATATGTACATGTGATGTACATACATACAAGATGGTTAATAAGCTGGTTATGCATCCATAGCCCCAGCTACTGGGGAAGCCAAGGTAGGAGGACTTGCTTGAGCCCAGGAATTAGAAGTCAGCCTAAGTAATATTGTGAGACCTTATCTCTTAAAAAAGATATATAACAAGCTGAATTGATTAGAAGTGCCTGACCTTCTGAAAAATCCATATGGAACTTGGTTAGAAAAACGAAGGCATATGAATTCAGTGTAAAAGTCTCCTTATAACTAAGGCTCCAGTGAGGGGTTTCACATAATGGCTACCAGGGAAGCCCAGCTGAACTTGACCTGTGAAGCCTACTCCAGCACTGGCTCCTGTTAGCACAAACACCTAGAGTTGGCACAGAGATTTGCCTTTCCTGGGCCCCCTTAGCCCTCCTACTTAACCTCACCTCACTGGTCACCTGCATGGGCTCCGAGACTTAGCAGTGCACCTCCAGCTCATGCCTCCCTTGGCATAACTCTGAACAACACCCCTGCCATCCTTAGCTCAAAGGTCATCCCTTCTAAGGGTGTGCTAAGAGAATGGACAGAATTGACCATGGAGGCATTCGAAGGGCATTCAGGAAACGAGAAGAGCACAAACATATACATGGAATAGAATGTGCCTGCTTGCTTGGAGACAGTGAGATGAGCAACAGTGTTTTTGAAAAAAATGTTTTTTAGTTGTAGATGGACACAGTACCTTTGTTTTATTTATTTATTTTTTAAAGATTTTTAAAAGATTTTTTAGATGTGGATAGACCTTTATTTTTATTCATTTATTTATATGCGGTCCTGAAAATCGAACCCAGTGCCTCACACAGGCTAGGCAAGTGCTCCTACCACTGAGCTACAACTCCAGTCCCAATACCTTTGTTTTATTTATTTATTTTTGTGTGGTGCTGAGGATTGAACCCCGTGCCTGACCCATGCTAGGACAAGAGTTCTATTGTTGAGCTGCAACCTCAGTCTAAGCAGAAGTCTTGAAAGAGCTTATCAGGAAAAGCCAGACAGACTAAGAGCGGACTTTGAACATCAGGCTAGGATGCTGAACCTGTAGGTAGGTGACCCTCTGGAAATACGGTAGTCCCCCTGATCTGTGGTTTGTATTCTGTGGCCTCAGTTACCCATAGTTACTCAGGATCTGAAAATACAGTACAGTACAATAAGATATTTTGAGAGAGTACAAGATCACATTTATACAACTCTTATTACAGTATATTATGACAATTGTTCTATTTTCTATTAGTTATTGTTGTTAATCTTTACAGTGCCTAACTTGTATGTTATGTATAGGGAAAAGGGTGGTCTATATGGAGCTTCTGGCATCCAGTGGGGATTGTAGAACATATCCCCTGCAGATAAGTGAGGAATACTGTACAGCATTTTTCAATTTATAAAGCCATTTCAAATGCTTGTTTTCATTTAATCCTTTCAACAATCCTATGAAGTAGATATTACTATTATCCCCACTTTACATATAAAAAAATGAAGTTTGGATTTTAGATAATAGGCTACATATTATATAGCTTTACCAAGGGGCAAAACCGATACTCAAACTTAAATTTTTTAGGCTCCAAATCCTAGCACTTTAAATGAGTTCATTTCTCCAGACTGAGATATAATTTACTTCCCAGGGTACTAGAAGTACTTGAAGGCATCATTGCAGATCCACTGTTGGTAATATGGGAAATCAGCAAATGAAAAAGGTGTCACAGATGGGGAAGCATCCAAGTGTTTTCTCAAATGGCAACAGGCAAAGAAATGTGGATCATGCAATCTCCATAGTGATCAAGATAAACAAAGGGATGGAAAGAAAACAGCAAGATCAGATGAGGCAAGGAAGAGTCTCTGAGCGCACAGTGAAGAAAGGTGCTGTCACCAGGAGCCAGAGCCAGTTCTCTGCACCAGGACTGCAAACCAAAGCCACCCACTCCCAGTCAGGCCACTAGCCTGATCAACCAGGAAGAAGGCTCAAGATACAGTGCAACTGGACTTGAGCGGTCTCTAAGGGGTCTCGTGGTGTTCCTGGGTCTTTCCTGGGGAAATGCTGAAAAGCTTTTCCCCCTAAAGTGAGGTCATCCATGGATCATCATCCCCAGGAAGTTTGTTAGAAATGCAGAAGCTCAGGCTGCACCCCGACCTGCAGGAGACTGCATCTTAACAATACAACCAGGGAATTCCTACACACACGGATATTTGAAGAGTAACAGGCTAGATAATAGGGTGATTTGGTGGATTTGTGACCACCAGAAGAGTCACAAAGGGAGCTCTAATGTAAAACTTGCTGTCAAGCTCCAGACAACTCTCCAGAAGTCCTTTCCTTCAGTGTTTTTCTCTTCAGAAGATGATTTAAGGACAGCCACTGACTGGAGTCAGACAGACAGGCCTGAATTTCAGTTCCTCCATCAGTTCGGTGTATCGCCTTGAGCAAGTTTCTAAATCTCTCTGCAATGAGGATAACCTCTGCAGGATGAGGTAGGGAATAAATGGATTTGTTGTGCGGATTAAACAGCTCACAACCCCACAGGGCAGACACAGGGCCTGTTTTACTGAGCACATAGCCCACCCTGAACTAGCTCGCTCCTCCCGGCAGCTCCTCCATCTGTCTGTGTGCTATAAGACTAGGGCAACCTTCTAAAGGAAGGAGTTGCCTCTCCTGTTTCTTTTGTATCATTCGAAGTGCTTACAGCTCTCTGGGTTACACAGTGTGACTTCAATTGATAATGAACACAGCACAGTAGTGTCTGGTGCTTAATGTGGAAGGCTGAAATGTAAGCTTACCCTGAATGGCTGGACCCCAGGCAAACAGGTAATACCAGCTCAAGTGCAGATCCACGATGGTTTCGTCTCTGGGAACATTCACAGGGCGTTTAAATCGGCAGGTGACACGATTGTTCTCAAAAACTCCTTCTTCATCTCTGGCAGGATTTCTCTGAATCTCCTTTGCCCATTGGCCCACATTATAGAAGTGCTGTATGCGGACCCTGCCATTGTCATCATGGACACAGGCCATGACATCATCACCACCCTGACACAGAAAATGAGTAAGATGACAAAGTCAATGGTTTGCCTTTTGCAAACGTTTCACTCAGAAATACACTTTCCTTCACTTCTGTTTTTTTTTTTTTTTTGGAACCAGGGATTGAACTCAGGGGCACTCCACCACTGAGCCACATCCCCAGCCCTATTTTGTATTTTATTTAGAGACAGGGTCTCACTGAGTTGCTAAGGGCCTCACTAAGTTGCTGAGGCTGGCTTTGAACTCGCAATCCTCCTGACTCAGCCTCCCAAGTCGCTTGGATTACAGGCGTGCGCCACTACACCCGGCCTTCCTTCACTTCTGTAACTTGAAATCCTATCAAAAAAATTATTTAGGGCTGGGGGTGTAGTTTGTGATAGACAAATGCTTAGCATATGCCTGGGTCCAATCACTGGCATAGAAAAGATTTATTTCAAATGCCATTAAAAACTTTAACCTGGTGACCAAAGTCAGCATCACCATAACTGACATCAAGTGCCTCCTGACATACATTACCACCTATGTCCAAGAAATTCTCTTGTCCAAAACATACAAACTAATAGAACAATCAGGCAACCCCAAATTGAAGATCACACTATAAAAAGAAAGAAGAAAAACTAGTCTCTAACATTCAGAAGGGTTGTTATGAAAGATTCCACAAATTAATTAATTATTAGTTAATTAATTTAAAAAGGCTAGGAAACTATTTCAAAATAACGAAGACTAAAGATGCATGACAGGGCAGGGGCTCAGGGGTAGAGCGCTTGCCTAGCATGTTGGAGGCACGAGGTTCCATCCTCAGCACCACATAAAACTAAATAAACAAAATAAATGCATTGTGTCCATCTACAACTAAAAATATTTTTTTTAAATAAAGATATATGACAACTAAATATAATCCTGTTCTTAGACAAAATAAAAATTTGTCTAAAGGACAGTATTGGGGTAAGTAGCCATACTTGAAAACAGAGGATATTTGGTAATACTATCCTATCAATCTCAAACTTCCTGAATTTAAAAAACAAAGCATGATGAAGGAGGAGGTCCTTGACTGATTGTAGGAGAGACCATCTTCAGTATTGGGGGTTCAAGGGTCATGATACCTGTGATCTAGAAATCACATTTCTAGGAAATAATCATCAAGTGGTAGCAGTAGTAGAAGCAATAGAGAATAAAGCACATGAGACAAAATGTTATCATTTGTGAAAAAGTTCTGGAACTGGAGAGTGATGATGGTTGCACAGCAGTGAATATAAAAGATGCCACTGAATTGTAGTCTCTAAAACGTAAAGGTGGTTAATTTTAGGTTACTTGCATTCTATTACAAAAAGTGTAATTTGGTGAATCTATGTGAACCCAATATAGATATTTGATTTTTGGTACTATCCTTGCAGTTTGCCTATAGATCTGATTTTTTTCAAAAAACTCAAGTTTAAAAAGTTAAAGTCATGCCAGGCGTGGTGGCACACATACTGTAATCCCAGTGACTCGGGAGGCTGAGGCAGGAGGACTGCAAGTTCAAAGCCAACCTCAGCAAAAGCAAGGTGCTAAGCAACTCGGTGAGACCCTGTCTCTAAATAAAATACAAAATAGGGCTGGGGGTGTGGCTCAGTGGTTGAGTGCCCCTGAGTTTAATCCCCAGTACCTGCTCCCCCCACCAAAAGTTAAAGTTGTGTCAAGTGGAACAGATGTATCATTTTTTGGAGGACGTTGGTAATGGGGGAGGCTACAGACAGGATATGGGGAATATGAACCTAAAACGGCTCTAAAAATAAAGCATAATTTAAAAAATGCAATCCCATATTCCTTCATTCTAATGTGGGGGGGAAGAGGGAGGGGAAGGAAAGATCATGGACTGAGACAGACATCATTACCCTATGTACATGTATGATTACATGAATGGTGTGAATCTACATCGTGTACAACCAGAGAAACGAAAAGCTGTACCCCATTTGTGTACAATGAATCAAAATGCAGTCTTAAAAATAAAATAAAATTTTTAAAAATGCACCACAAAAATAATTGAAGGCATTGAAAAAGAGTTTCATTTTGCATTTCCCTATGTGTCAGGTTTTTAAAAAAATTGCCTGTTCTTTTTTTGGAATAAGAGAAGAAAAGAAGGAAAGAAGGATCTCTATTTTCATAGATATCATAGTAGATTTTTTTTTTTGAGGTGTTAGAGACTGAACCCAGGGCCTTGTGCTTATGAGACAAGCACTCTACCAACTGAGCTATATCCCCAGCCCTTATAGTAGATATTTTAAAGGCCTTTAGATAGTAGACTGTCACTGCTCCAAGCCTCATTTTTTAATTTTGTTTTTTTGTACTGGGAATTGAACACGGGTGCTTAACCACTGAGTCACACCCCCATCCCTTTCTCTTTTTTATTTTGAAACAGCATCTTGCTAAGTTGCTGAGGTCTTCACTAAGTTGCTAAGGCTGGCTTTGAACTTGTGACCCTCCTGCTCAGCCTCCCAAGTCACTGGGATTACAGGCCTGAGCCTCCTAGTCTTAATAGTCCCATCAGGAGTGCAAGTACATGCCAGCACAGAAAGAGGTCCCCCCTCAGGGGAGCCAGTTTCTGGGAAGACCACCCCTGCTGTTTCTCCTGACACCATAGTGGGAGAGAAGTACCCTCCTGCATTTGTACCCAGGCAGTCTTACCAGATACATCCACTGTCTTTCTGCCTGGGCTGGAACTGATAGAGGCTCATTCTGCTGGTGACTTCATGAAGAACAAAGCCACCAGGGTGGCCCCTTGCTTACACTACCCCCTGATGCTCTTTCTACTACCTACCACCAACCTGTATCCAACTCCTTAGCAAATCCCATCAGTGCTGTTTCCAATATCCAAACCCTGAGCCCACTTCACCATCACCATGGCTGGAACCCTGGTCTGAGCCTCCCTCAAAGTAGGAAAGGGGAAGAGAAGGGGGCAGGCCCTCTAGACAATGGCAGCAGCAGGTGCAAAGCTCCAGGAACATAAGAAATCTGATGGTGTTACAGTTTAGATATATGGTGCTCCCTGAATCTCATGTGCAAGACAATGTAAGAAGGTTCAGAGGTGAAATGATTGGGTTATGAGAGCCTTAACCCAATCATGAATTCATCCCCTGATGGGGATTAACTGGGTGGTAACTAAGGGCAGGCAGGACTGGAGGAGGTGGGTCATTGGGGGCGTGCCTTTGGGGGTATATATTTTGTATTTGGTGAGTGGAGTCCCTGCTTCCTGCTTATGATGTGAACCACTTCCCTACACTACACTCTTTCACCATGATGCTCTGCCTCACCTCAAGCCCCAAGGAATGGAACCAACTCTCTATGGACTGAGACCTCTGAAACTGTGAGCCCCCAAATAAACTTTTCCTCCTCTAAAATTGTTCTTGTCGGATCTCTTGGTCCCAGCAATGAAAAAGCTGACTAAAGCAGATGGTTTAGGAAGAAGCCTGGCATGGAGGTGAGGCTCAAGAAGAAAGAGGAGAGAATGCAGTTGAGCCATGGAGAGAAGCAGGGGTGAGAGGAGACCACCGCCTGGCTTCCCAATGCCCTGCCTATTCCTGTCACAGTCCTTTCTAAGGTCCAGGTGTCTTCTGTCCAATGGACATTTTGAAAGACTGAATTGTTGGACCCAATTCTCCACTCCCCTGTGGTAGTATTGTAGAGCCACACTTTTGCAAAGTCTCTTAGTAGGGGCAGTGTGCTTTCCTTCTGGGATTGGCCATGTGACTTGCTTTGTGCAATGAAAGCACAGCAGCTGTGACATGAGCAGAGGTTTGAAATCAGCTTCCATGGCTGTGACACTGTAATACAAAAAGAAATACAGATTTGGTCTCTGCCTCTAGTTGCTGGGGCCCCTACATGGCTTCAGGATAGAGACTGGTCATCAGAAAAATCAAGGCATGGGCTGGAGTTGTGGCTCAGTGGTAGAGTGCCTGCCTAGCATGTGTGAGGCACTGGGTTTGATTCTCAGCCCTGCGTATAAATAAATGAATAAAATAAAGGCCTATCAACAACTAAAAAATTTTAAAAAAAGAAGAATCAAGTCATGATGACTAGAGGATTGGGAATCTCAATCCAACCCCCAGTTTCTGGTAGAATTGATCACTAAAGGTCAAATGATAAAATCAATAATATTTACATAATTAAGCCTTTCTAAAAACCCCAAAGAAGGGGCTGGGAGTGTAGCACAGGGGTGGAGCACTTGCCTAGAATGTACAAGCCCTAGATTTGATTCCCAGTACTGTAGAAAATAAAACAAAACCAACAAAACTGAAAATGACAGGCCTAGATGAGCTCTGGATGCTGAACACGGGGAGACGGCTGGAGGGAGGCATGGAGCTGCTAACCCCTTCTCCACACCTTGCCCTAAATACCTTTCACATGTGGTGGTTCACCTGTGTCCTGTGCAATATCCTTTATAATAAATAGGGGTTATCGTTTTGATCTGGAATGTCCCCCAAAGGCCCTGTTAAAGGCGGTCCCTATCCTGTGGTGCTATTGGGAGATGGCAAAACTTTAAGAGGTAGAGCCAAGGGGAAGGAATTTAGGTCATTGAGCACATGCCCTTGAAGGGGATATTGGGACTTTGGCTTCTTCTGCTCTCCCTTTGCTTTCCTGCTGCCATGAGGCAAACAGGTTTCCTCTGACACATGCTCCTCGCCATGGTGTACTGCCTCACCACAGGTCCAAAAGCAACCATGAACTGATAACCTCTGAAACTATGAACCAAAATAACCCTTTTTTCCTTTATAAGCTGATTATCTTAGGCATTTTGTCACAGTAATGGAAAGCTAACACAATAGGTAAATGTAAGTAAAGTGCTCAGGGTTCTGTGAGCTATTCTAGCAAATTAATGAAACTCAGGGAGAAGGTTATGGGAATTGTGATTTATGGCTCCCACTGTTGTACAGTTCCCAGTTGTCAGAAGCACAGGTTATAACCGAGGACTTGAAATTGGCATCTAAAGTGGGGGCGGTCTTTTGGGACTGAGCCCTCAACCTGTGGGATCTGATGCTACCTGGAGAGGTAGATGTGTTAGAAATGAATTGTTAGAGGACATCCACCTGATATCCATTGGTGTGGGGAACAAAACCCCCCATATGTCTGGTAACCGTGTTGAGTGTGCAAGGAAAGAGAAAAAATGGTTGGAATTTTCCTCTCACAATGCCTCTTCACTTCTGCTTCTGCCATGAAAAATCATGGGTCTATGGCTGTTCCTTCCAGATGGACTGAGAAAACCTGAATCCATCCCACCAGCTGCAGCCAAGTGCAGCTGAACCCTGCTTAAAATGGGCTGAACCTCAGACAAACCACACATTTATGAGCAAGAAATAAATGCTCACTAGTGTAAGATATTCAGTTTTGGAGGCTCTTTCTGCAGCATTACTGTTGGATAGAGCTGAGATTACTGGTGCCACAAGGTACTTTCTATGCTAATGACCAACCCTTGCACTTAAGCGAGCTTAAAATGTTTTTTACTTGCAACTAATGTAATGGTTATACTGCTTTGATCAATTTATTTGCTTCCTAAATCTAAAGAAGCCCAGCAAACTAAAGAGATAAAGCAGATTCTATCATGATTTGCATCTTACCATTTTCTTGTCTGAAGAGAATCCAACTGCTACCCAGCCATCTGTGTCAGCACTCAGCTCGAATTCCACATCAGCCCCGATCATCCGGTAGCTAAGGAAGTAGTCACAGGTCTCTGCATTACAGCCTGGTTTGCCGTATCTAGAGGATGTGTCAAAAGAGACATTATTGGGCTGGGATTGTAGCTCAGCGGTAGAGCCCTTACCTAGCATCTGTGAGGCACTGGGTTCCATCCTCAGCACATAAAAATAAATGAATAAAGGTATCGAGTCCATCTACAACTAAAAAAAGATAAAAAATTAAAAAGAGACATTATTGTTTCTGCTTATTCAAATACAGTAAAATAAAATGCTAAGCAATATTACTAAAAATTTAGGTCTTTGCTTCCTGGGGTCTCAAAAACAGTTTTACTAAGGAAGGACGCTGGAGATGATCTGCTCCACTTAATCTACATATAAAATGAGATCCAGAGAAGGGAAGGGGCTTGGTTCAGGCTGTGTAATGAAGTCAAGGTTAGCAACAGGACCTGAGCCTAGGTCTCTAAACTCCCAGTATTTTCTACATTATATCATAGTTTCTTAAACTTTAGTTATTACTGAATTATTTCTGAATTCCTTTAGAGGAAAAAAATTCTTCAAGTTAATAATTTAAATCATTTTTTGTTAATTAAATATACACCACTTCTTTTTACTTACAAATTTTTATAGTTGAAACAACACAAGTTTAGAAATTAAATGTAAATTAAACAAACAAAAAACCTGGGAACGATGAAATTCACAGCATTCACACGATGGATGATGTGATTTTTCCTAAGAGTTTATTACTGTTGTGTATGTGGCATCTGTACCCCACAGGGATTTTTGAATGGAGCATGTTCTTACTGCTGCTGGTAGCATGATGGCTCAACTCCCTACTATATCTGTTTGACTTGCTGAAAAACCCTCACTTCTACAATGCACCACATGAATAATTACCTCACCTGGTATCCACTGAACCTAAATGCATCATTTTAAAATAAAATATGCCTTTCTTCTGTTGGGCTCCTTGGAGGCAATACAATTCCAAAATCAGACACTAAAACACACAGCAGTATAAGGTAGTTATCTGAATAGTCAGATTATGCATACTTCATCTTTTTAAAGAGCACCATTGAGATGAAAACACAAATTTTTATAGTCTTAAAAGGATCTGTGGATCCTTTAAGAACCTGCAAGCCCGAGTTTGAAGAACATGATTACACCATGTTCAGAATGATAGAAAATTATATCAAGGGAGCTGGTTCAGTGGTAGATCATGTGTTTAATCTGCAAAAGGCCCTAGGTTTGATCCCAGCTCTGAAAGAAAGGAAAAGGAAGGAAGGAAGAGAAAGAGGGAGGGAAAGAGAGAGGAAGGATGGCTTGTAGCAATCTAAACTCAGATGGCAGGTGTTTGAAGGAACAGGACACCAGGATGCTAAATTTTGATTGAGGAGGGAAGCAAGAAGACGCTACTATCCTGACAGAAATATCCTGAGCCATGGGGAAGAAATGTAAGATCAAGGTAACCTGGAACTAGCTTGAAAAATAAGAAAATGGCTAAGTAAAGTTAAAGGAGCAATGAATGAAAACAAGTCACTCCGAAACCAGCAGGGTACTGAAATTCCTTTCCTTCTCAAAAGCACCCCCTAATCACCAGAAATTGTACATTGCTAACTGTCTTCCTCAATACTGGCAATCTGGATCTTTAAAAAATATCTTTGAAATGCGGGGCGTGGTGGCGCACGCCTGTAATCCCAGTGACTTGGGAGGCTGAGGCAAAAGGATGGTGAGTTCATAGCCAGCTTCAGCAGAGGCAAGGCCCTAAGCAACTTAGTGAGATCCTGTCTCTAAATAAAATACAAAATAGGGCTGGGGATGTGGCTCAGTGGTTAAGTGCCCCTGGGTTCAATCCCCAGCACCAAATCAAATCAAATCAAATAATAAATAATATCAAATAGAATAGAATAAAATAAAATAAAATAAAATAAAATAAAATAAAATAAATCTTTGAAATGGCCTTGTCATCCAAAGAAAGCGCAAAGCTCCCATATTGTTTCCTCCTTAGACCTTGAACTCTGAACGACCACCAAATCAGAACCTTCAGTGCAGTGGCCATTAAAACCCTACCAAGGGACAGTTTGTTTCAAGAAGGGTTCAAAGAGAAGGCTTTTCCAACAAGGCAGTGCTGTCTAGGTGGGAGTCTGCTGTTCATACCGTATTTTTAACCTAACATAAACATGTCTCCGTGGAACACCACTAAATAATCATGTGGGGACTCACCTTTGCCTGAGTGGCAAGTTTGCTACAATAATCAATGCTCAGTGACTAGTTCGCATCAGGTGGAAATCCACAAGTCATGACTATTTATTTGAAGAGGAATCAGGTATTAGATACTTCTATCACTGCTCATTTCGCCCACTGCTCCTACTGAATAAGCATAGTCATATTTTGTGTCATGTGAGTCTTCCCCATACATCCTATTGATAAGGAGTAGACACCAGGGTCACAGCAGAACAGCCAGAAATGGAGAACCTGAGACTGTCCAGTGCCTAGTGCTTGCTAGAGTTAAAAAGCCTCTAAGATTGGGGCTGCAGTTGTGGCTCAGTGGAAAGAGCACTTGCCTAGTCTGTGTGAGGCGGTGGGTTCGATCCTCAGCACCAAATATAAATAAATAAAACAAAGGTCCATCGATAACTAAAAAAATTTAAAAAAAAAAAGGCTCTAAGAATGAACACCGAGTGGCCACTAGAAACATTGTAACACTAGAAAACACCACAGCATTGCAGAAGTTACAAAGGGATGAGGGCCCCTGATTGGAATGCATTGCATGCAATTTAAATACCACCTTGAAAAGCAAATACGGTTCTTTGCCTTAAAGTTATCCAACTTGCATTTCTACCAACCTAAAGCATCCCTTAGTTTTTCCACAGTCTTCCACTTTGATTTTGGCAAATGGATCCACAGGTGGAGCAGTAGGGAAAGCATAACCTGGGCAGTGAGAAAAAAATAGTGGTTAGAAAATCCAATAACAACTTTTCCAGTGAGAATTTTTTTAATTGTTCGTTTTATTTACACATGACAGCAGAATGCATTTTGATTCGTTGTACAGTACAACTTTTCATTTCTCTGGTTATACACAATGTAGAGTCACATCATTTGTGTTATCATAACATGTACATAGGGTAATGATGTTTGTCTCATTCCACCATCTTTCCTTCCCCCTGCCCTCTCCTCTCCCCTCATTTCCCTCTACACAATCCAGTGTTCCTCAATTCTTCACTTACCCAATCCCACCACCCCTGGTTATGTATCAGCATGAACTTATCAGAGAAAACATACCGCCTTTGGTTTTTTGGGATTGGCTTATTTCATTTAGCATGACATTTTCCAATCCATCCATTTACCTGCAAATGCCATAATTTTATTTCTCTTTATGGCCACGTAATAATCCATTGTGTATACATACCACAGTTTCTTTATCCATTTGTCTATTGAAGGGCAATGTTTGGGGACTCACAGAGGACTTTGATTAAGCCTAATTACCAACCCTGGGGGCTCAGCACAGGGTGTGCACCTCTGGATTCAACCTTACATAGCATCTGGGAATGGGTGCTCTCTTTTCTCATTTTCAGGCAAGGAACTAGAGGCACTGAGCACAGGAGGCATAATTCCATATAACCATTGGCTTACCTCAGTCCCCTGGGAGTTTGAAAACCACAGTTCTAATATAATACACATCCTCTAAAAGAAAAAATTGTCAATACTACATTAATATATTCAATAGAACGATTTTCCCACTTACATACACAAAAATAGGATTTTTCCAGTCCATTTCTCTGAACTGCCATTTTGCCTTAAGCTGTATGTGATGTTTCCATAGATCACTAGGTCCCTTAAAGATAGTTCCTAGCAATTGCGTATTTTGTTATGAAATCACTTAACCACCATAATACATCAACCACGTATTGAAGGGTGAGGCCACATCACAAGTCCAGTTTATAACTGAGTCTCCTAGGCTGAGTACTTTGCACAGAAACTATGTGATTCATCCTGTGTTCTCTGCCCATCCTAGTGTTTGACACTGGACACTGAATAAATAATTGTCAAATGATGTAATAAAATCACCCACCAACGTTAGGTAATGTAAACAAACATAAAAATCACTAGATATTTCTCATTATTGTAATGTTTTTAAAAATGAAGTTATATTTTATTCTATTAGAGTTATTATACTTTCTTGATTAGGGGAGAGAATGGTAGAGAATAATGGTAGAGAGTAATGGTAGAGAGTAATGGTAGAGAACGTGCTTTGCATGCTCAAATCCCTAGCACCCCACACACACACACACACACACACACACACACACTTTCCTGGCTCACAACTGTGCACTCTGGATCATGCAGCTCATCTCCACCACCCAAGACCTTGAACACGTAAGATATAGCCCTAACTTTTTACCACTTGTAAGCAATTGGGTTGCAGGCATTACTTTTTTCTAGTTCAATGCTTATTTTGTGTTAAAATCTATATACATCTCAGGACAATAGACGAGCCCTGCCTTGGATGAGTTTTTTTGTTTTTCTCTGATATTTACAGAGCAGCTATTCCATGCATCTTCATCTGTGTCTTCATCTTACTTCTCACCACAGTCCTGAGGCCATTTTTTAAAATCTCAGAATATTTACCCAGGAATGCAGGTGAGTCACAGAGACAATCTCTTTAACTGTTGCTTCTGACTCAAGCTCCCAATCTTCTTTCATTTTTTCAACATAGCACTCTTACTATTTCCCAATCATACACTGGCATATGGAAGATTCCTAGCTCCACAAATGCTAGTTATTATTCCCCTGGATTAGCATTACTATTATATTTTGTAAACTGGACTGAGAACTAATAACCATCAGACGAGACTGTCTTTTTAAGAAAAATGGGCTTCTGAACTCCAAATAAAAGCAAGGTTTTTTTGTTTTGTTTTTTTGGTACCAGGGATTGAACAGAGGGGTGCTTAACCACTGAGCCACATCTCCAGCCCTTTCTATGTTTTACTTTGAGACAGGGTCTCCCTAAATTGCTGAGGCTGGCTTTGGACTTGAGATTTCCTTGCCTCTGCTTCCCAAGCCCCTGAGATTACAGGCATGCATCACTGTGCCCAGCAAAAGCAAAGTTTTACAACAAAACTCACATATATGTTTGAAACCAGTTTATTAGTATTGGCAAATAGCTTCTCTAGCACTAATTTTCTATCATCTTATATGCCTCTAAAACTTGGAATGAAAACTTGTGTTCTGTCAAATGCACTTGTATATCCACTTAATATCATTCTTTTCCCAGTACTGGGGATTGAACTCAGGAGCTCATGAATGCTAAGCACATATTCTACTATTGAGCTACACTCCTAACCCCTAATAACTTATTTTTATCTTGTTTTGTAAGTTGCTGATAGATAATTTGGCTTTTGTCCCTGGTTCATGGGAGACAAACTTTAAATCCTTAAAATTTTCCAAGTAATAGGAATGTCTTTGTTATTCATGAACGTATTGGATTATACCTGAGCTTGTGCTAAGAGATGAGATGACTCAGGATGGAAATTGACCACCAGAATGACTAATAGTGTAATAAGAAGATTGGAACTTGGAACCCTCCCCACCTCTGGGGAGATAAGGGGGACTGGAAATTGAGTTCAGTCTCCTGGTGAATAATCACATCAGTCATCCCCACACAATGAAACCCCAATAAAAGCTCTGGACAGAGAAGCACAGTGGAGTTTCCGGGCTGAACACATCGATTTGTTGGCAGGGGGTGTTAGCTTTTCATCATTGAGGCCAAATTATTCCAACAAAAATAATTTAGAGAAGAAAAAGTTTATTTTGGCTCACAGTTTCATAGATACAGGCTGTGGTCAGCCAATTCCATTGCTCTGGGACCAAGGTGAGGCAGAACAACATGGTGGAAGGGCAAGGCAGAAGAAAGCAGCTCAGGATATGGTGACCAGGAAACAGAGGGAGCTTGCATGCAAAGATCCAAGGACAATATAATCCCCAAGGCATGCTCCCAGGGAACTACTTCCTCCAGCCATCCAACTATAGGCAGCCCTACCTGCCTATAGTTACCAACCATCAACCCATTGAAATTATTAATCCATTAAATGGATTGATCCCCTGATCAGATCACAACTCTAATAATCTAATCATTCCAGTTCTGAACATTCCTACATTGCTTCACACATGAAGCATGGGGAGACACTTCATGTCCAAGCCACAACAGAGGGTAACATGCTGATTCCACCGAAAGCATGGAAAATGGATTTAGGAGCCAGCTCAAACCTCATCCTATGTGTTTCTCCATAGGTGGCTCTGAGTTGTATCCTGTATGGTGCTTTCTGAAGTTCCAAGAGACATTCTAGTGATTTATAGAATGTGAGTGATGACAGTGTGGAAAGCCTCTGCATTTATAGATGGTCAGATCGAAGTGTAGATAGTCTTGTTGTAGTCCATGACCTTTTTAACCTGTGGGGCCTGTACTACCTCCTATGGTAATACCAGAACAAAATTGAAGTACACTGATGGAATTTGGCTTTAGAATAAAGTAGAGCAGTATTCTATTTTTTTTTCCTGAAATTAAATGATCCCTCACTATTTGGACTAAGTTTGCACTGCGTGCCTGAATCTAAACTCTTGTCTATGGGCTACAAACCAGCCCTCCATGGGTTGAGCACCATGCAAACCTTCTCCCTCGCCAGCTGCTGAGGCATGCTGACAGGACACATCTGAGGGAGGGAGGAGGAAGGAAAGAGGACTGTTTCTTCCAGTTAGATTGCTGTTCCAGCAAGCAAATCCTCCTTCCCTTGCTTCATCCTTATGGTGGCAGGTGGTTTGAGTTCTCAGCTTTGTGCTAGATTTCCAGAAAAAGCCTTGTATCCCAGCTTAAAGATGTCAGCAGCTGGGCAGAGCCCCATTCTTGAAAGATGGGTGGCAGCCCTGGGAGGTCCCTTGTTTGAACATGCAGGTTCTGTTAACCCCAAGCCCTTCTCTTGGCACTCCAGTCCCACGGGTGGTGGCTGTTTCCTCTGGTTACTTCCCTCTGCTATCGTTTAGCTCCTAGTGCTAGTGTGATTTAAAAAAAAAAGCAAGTGTGATTTCTGTCTTTCTGACTGAACTTTAATACTGACTAAATGAATTCATTCTTGAATGCTGATACAACGCATCTGCCTGGACTGTTGTTTATTAGCAGTTATCATTTCAAAGGCTACTGGATAATGATATTTAACAGGATCTAGGTTTTACATGCACTATGCAATTCTAGTAGTAAATTATTTTGATTGTGAATTTTTAAGTACCTAGGAGCACAGAATTAAATTCTTGGCTTGTGACACATTCATTATCACCTTACGCAAAGGCCATCTTATATTTTTCCTTGATCCATTCTTAACCCCATTTTCTTCCCTACATTAGGCTGGATATAGTATATCTCCTGTATGTCCTTCTGACAAGGAGGAAGATCTTAACAAAAATGAGCACTCTGACCCACATATTTTAAAAAAGATATTTTAGCACAGTAAAATCTCTTACTGGGAAAACCTGAAAGGACACATCTATAATAAGGGATACCAGACAATACGGAGCTGGAGGTTATGTTCTTTGTCTCCATGAAGCCCAGGACTCTGCCTGTGCAAGGTCGGGACCTGCCAGGTTACAAAAAGCTTTTCGTATTCCCAGCACCACCACCTTGAATTCTTGCATGATCACCTTATGAGATATTTGCCCAAACTGTCAGCAACAGAAGTGGCTCTGAAGGGCAGTTTCCAGGCATGAACAATTTCTCACTCTGCCTACAGCAGCACCAAGGGCCACTCTGTCCACAGGTGTGCTGCATTGGCCATCCCATGGCCACACACAAGTCTGGAAATGCCTCAACAGAGCAGACTAGTGAGGGCCCACCCCAACTTGCCATTCGCTGTCCATATGTTTATTGTTACATATATGTGCTCTCAAAAAAGGTAGTATTTATGTTTGCAATCTGCATAAATGACACAGAATAGTCGAGCTCATCATTTTGCTTAATATTTCTCCTTGGAAATCTACCTACACATGTAAATGTAAGCCCTGTTATTACTGCTGGCTGAATAATATTCCCTGAGGAGCATAAAGACACATTTTCTTAAACATCCTTCCAAGTTCAGGCACAGGGGCTGTCTCCAAGGTGTGTTTTCTTGCACACTGAAGAGATGAACATGTTTCCTGCCCATGTTTCCTGTAGGTATATGCAAGAGGTTTTCATTTTGCTTCAAAAAACCCAGGAGAGGAAATGAGGGGACACATTTTCAATTCCACAAGACTTGATGAGCTCGTATTCATGATGATGCCCCCAGCAGTGCATGGCTGCCCCCCAGCTCCCCCATGGCTGTACTTGATGCCACCATTCTCACATTTTAGCTTGGGTTTCCCTAAGCATGGTGCACTGAACATTTCTCCCTATCTATAGCAACCACTGGGTCTCCCTTTCTGTGATGTGTATTTCTGTGTCCTTCCTTTATCACTTGGGTTTTGATCTTTTTCCATGGGAGTCGTTGTGTATCCCAGAAACTGTTCGTTTCAGATGACTCAATTTTTTTTTCTCCAAGTCTGCCACCAATTTGGGTTTTCTTTTTATTTATTTCTGTCTGGTATTCTTTTTTTAGACACAAACCTTTAAATTTGATGGAGTGAAGCTAAGCAGGGGCATCCTTTTTAGGGTCGTGTCTCAGAGGTCACCCTCCAGCCAAGGATGTGGAGATGTTCCTTTACATTTTCATTTATTGCCTTTGTAGTATTATCTTGCATTTTTAGAGGTTTGACCCATTGGGAATTTATTTTTTATATGGTTTGAGGTAAGAGATCAATTTTATTTTTCTCCCTACCTTGAACAAATTTTCTCAACACCATTTGTGAAATAATTCATCTTTCCCTAGGGATTTATGATGATACCTCAATAACAATAACCAATTCTTGTTAACATAGGTCTACTTCTGACCTATGTTTCTGAACCAGGACTGTATAATTTTAAATACTAGACTGCCTTATATGTTAATATCTAGCAAGGTAACACCTTCTTAGCAATTCATGAAACTTGGTTCCCCCATGTAGAGTATAGAAATCAATTTGACAAGTTCTCTCCCCAAATGCTGCTAGACCTTTTTGGCTGGAATTGCATTAAACACATACATGAATTGTGCAAGGAAGGAGAATTAATGTATTTATAATACAAAATTATCCTTTCCAAGATCATGGTATGCCTCTCTATTCACATCTTTTATATCTCTTAGCAGTTTTAGGACTAATATATTCTTTACCATGGAATACCTGGGATAATATGGGTCTTTGTTGCTATTTCAAACAATATCTTAGCTCCTTTTACATTCTCTTACATATTATTGCTGATGAAGAAGAGAGCTTTTGGTTTCTGAATCTTGATCTTGGTTATGACAACTTTACTGCATTGTCTTGATTATGTCTATTTGTTCTTTTTGATTTTCTATATAAACATTATGTCTTCCCTTCCAATTCTTATGACTCAATTATTTTCTTTTCCTATTGCATTGTCCAGGAACTTCCTGTACTGTATTGAACAGTAATAGTCATAATAATTGGATATCCTTGTCTTATTTTAACCTAAAGAAAAAATATCTAAAGATTTTCCATTAAGTATACTGTTAGTTTCAAATTTTTTCAAAAGAGACTGTATCCTGCCGGGCATGGTGGCGCACGCCTGTAATCCAAGCAACTTGGGAGGCTGAGTCAGGAGGATCGTGAGTTCAAAGCCAGCCTCAGCAACTTAGCGAGGCCCTAAACAACTCAGTGAGACCCTGTCTCTAATTAAAATACAAAATAGGGCTGGGGATGTGGCTCAGTGGTGGAGTGTCCCTGAGTTCAATCCCTGGTTCCAAAAAAACAAAAAACAAAAAACAAAAGAGACTGTATCAAGTAAAATATTTTTCTAATATAGTTATAATCTTCCCCAAACTATACTATGTATTGAATTTTTTTTTGAGACAAGTTCTCACCATGCTGTCCAGCCTGGTCTTAAACTCCTGGGCTCAAGTGATTCTCATGCCTCAGTCTCCAGAGTAGCTGAGACTATAGGCATGCATCACCACGCCTAACTGTTGAGGTTTTTAAAAAT
>JAJEJO010002589.1:312101-360348 GCA_020662805.1 Glaucomys volans
ACACACACACACACACACACATATATATATGTGTGTGTGTGTGTGTATATATATATAAATGAACAGTGGGTAGTGGGCATATGGCACATGTCTGTAATCCCAGTGGCTCAGGAGGCTGAGGCAGGAGGATCTAGAGTTCAAGCCAGCCTCAGCAACTTAGTGAGGCCCTGTCTCTAAATAAAATATAAAAAGCGTTGGGGATGTGGCTCAGTGGTTAAGTGCCTCTGGGTTCAATCCCCAGTACAAAAAAAAAAGCATAAAAATGAAATACTGATATATGCTACTACATGGATGAAACCTAAACTCATTTTGCTTCGAAGAGAGTAACAAAGACCACATTTTGTAATCTCATTTTCATTAAATGTCCAGAATACACAAATATTGAGACAGAAAGATTAGTGATTGCCTACAGCTGGGACAAGAAGGGTGGGGTGGGGAAGATGAGGAGACTGCAGGGCAATGGATAAGGGGTGTAGAATTTCTTTTCAGTGTGATGAAAATGCTCTAAAATTAACTGTTGTGATGGTTGCATAACCCTGCAAATATACTAAAAACCACTGCATTGTACACTACAAATGGGTGAATTTTTTGGAAATCACATGCAATAAGAAACAGGGAGAGAAAGAAAAACCAATGTGTTATGGTCTGGATATGAGATGTTCCCCCATAAAAACTCATATGTTAACGCAGGAGAGGAAATGGTCAGACTATGAGAACTGTAAACTAATCAGCAGATTCATCCATTTGATGGATTAATAATTTGAATGGATTTCTGGGTGGTAACAGTAGGCAGGCAAGGTGTGGCTGAGGAAGTAGATCAATGGGGATGTACCTTGGGGATAATATACTTTGACCCCTTGCTCAAACTCTCTTTCTTTCTGCTTGCTGGCTATTATGAGCTGAGCAGCTTTCTTCCACCAAAGCCTTCCGCCGTGATATTCTGCTTCACCTCAGGCCCAGTGTGATGAAGTGGGCTGACCACAGACTGAACCTCTGAAGTGTGAGTCAAAACAATTTTTTCCTCCTCTAAGTTGCTCTTGTCAGTTCTTTTGGTCACAGTGACACAAACAATGACTAGCAAACAATGAGTCTTTAAGGTGATTCCCTTGCTCCACATACCCCACCTCTGAGTTCAAATGTCTCATGTCTAATGGATGGAATCAAAATCACAGGCAGAACTTGGGCTTCAAGGTTGTACTGTAACCTCTGCAATAGAGGCCAGCACACTGGAGAGAGGCCAGGAGCGATGCAGAGGAAGCCAACCCACCATCTCTTCACATTTCTCCTTCTTTATTCTGCATCTTCAACTTTTCCTTTGATTAGATTTGCCAAAAATTTGTGTTCTCTTAAGAGACTTTCCAGAGTCAGATTTTGCTTTGGGTGATTGTCCTCCTTGGTGTATGTCTTCCAATTCACTTATTCCTATCCAGATGTGTATTACTTCCTTCTTTTTGTTTCCATTTTGAGTTAGATTCTTTGTTCACTTGTTTTCAATCTTATTTCCTGATAGATGTATTCAAATTAAATTTCTAAGCTCTACTTTAGATTCATGCTAAAAATTTTGGGGGGTGGTACTGAGGACTGAACTCAGGGGCACTTAACCACTGAGCCACATCCCCAGCCCTTTTTGTATTTTATTTAGAGACAGGGTCTCGCTGAGTTGCTTAGGGCCTCATTAAATTGTTGAGGGTGGTTTAGAACTCACCATCCTCCTGCCTCAGCCTCCTGGGCCACTGGGATTATAGGCATGTGCCACTGCATCTGGCCATACTAAACCTTTTGATATGCAATGTTCTGGTGGCTTAGATGTGTATCTTAATTTTCTTTATGATTTCCTCTTTAACACGCGGGTTCACGTTGTTTTCATTTCCAGACAGGTGATTTCCCCCCACTTTTTGTTAATTTCCAGTTCTACTACATTGGAATCAGAGGACATCTATATGGTTTTGTTGTTGTTTTGCAGTCTGGGGATCCAATCCAGGGCCTTGCACATGCTAGGCAAGCACTCTACCACTGAACTATACCCCCACCCCTCATTATAATTTTGATTTGCATTTCCTTAATTATCTTTTCATGTGCCCCTTGGCTATTTGTACATATTCTTTAGAAAAATGTCTCTTCAGAGTTTTTCCCCATTTTAAAATTAGGTTATCTACATTTTTGTTGTTACAATTATATCTCAATTAGCTTTTTAATCTTTGCTATGCCTAAAGTTTTCCCTTTTTAATTTCTGATATTTGTCTTCTCTCTTTTTTTCATGATCCATCTTACCACAAACTTATTCTGATGGTTCATTTTATGTGTCACCGTGACTGGACCCCGGTGCCTAGGTATGTGATCAAACATTGTTGTGAATGTTCCTGTGTGGGTGCTTTTGGAGGGATTACAGTGATGGACTTGGAATTACACAGATTGCCCTCCGTATTGGAGGTGAGCCTCATCTATTCCCTGAGCAACACAGCAACAGTTGCCTTTGGACTTGATCTATAAGATGGTTCATTTCTCAGTCTCCAGCCTGTTGGCCCAACCTGCAGACTTTGGACTTGCACTTGCAGCCTCCACAATCAAGTGAGCCAGTCCCTAGAATAAGTCTACTGGTTTTCTGTCTCTGCAGAACCCTGACTAATACACTTATCTCTCTTATTCTTTATTTATCTAAATATTCATCCATTCCATACTGGGGATTGAACTCAGGGCCTTGGACATGCTAAACAAGCACTCTACCACTGAGCTACCACACCATTCCTCTTCTTATTTTGAGACAGGGCTCTTCCTAAATTGCCTAAGCTGGCCTCAAACTTGCAATCTTCCTGCCTCAGCCTCCCGAGCAGCTTGGATTATAGGTAAGCACCACCACACCCAGCTTTTACTCATATTTTTCAAGACTCATTTTTTATTTTGTTGATCCTCTTTACTGAATATTTGGTGTCTATTTCATTAATTCTGCTAAGCCCTTATTGTTTTATAATTTTTTCATTTTACTTTCCTTAGATTTAATCTCTTCTTTCTCGAATGTCTCAATTTTCAGCTTTTCCTCTTATATCAGTGTTTAAGACCCAAAGCCAACTGCATCCAGAGGGTTCTATCTGGAAATTCTACAGGCAAATCAACTCCTGATGTCCAACACCAAGTTCCTCTGCTTCCCCAATGCTCTTCCTCCTATGTTTGCTTTCTCAGTGAATAATCCCACCACTGACCTGGTCTCCCAATCATGAAACCTCAGTCCTAGAGGTCTCCCCTTCTCCCAGTGGGTACATTTACTTAATCATCACTTCCTGTGACTCCTACCTCAGACACCTGAGCCTGCCTCTGGGCTACTGTTCACCCTCCTATCTGGTTCCTCTTCGTCTACCATGTGCCATGTTTTTCTTTTTCTTTTTATAGTATTGGGCATGGAACCCAGAGCTTACACATGCTAGGCTAGCTCTCTAACACAGGTACACCCTAACCCTGTGGGCCATCTTTCTGAACTAGAAATCTGACCCTGTTGCTTCACTGCTTAAAGACTTCTCCTTGGGCTGGAGATATAGCTCAGTTGGTAGAGTATTTGCCCCCATGCACAAGGCCCTGGGTTCAATCCCCAGTACCACCAAAAGAAAAAAAGACTTTCCCTGCACCGCTCCCCACCCCTCACCTCCATTTTATCTCCTCTGCACTGACCTGTCTTCCTTAGTCTTGAAATGCATACATTGTGGCCTGGGGAACTAGCTCAGTGGTAGACCACCTGTCCAGCACTCACAAGGCCCTGGGTTTGCACAGACACAGCTGACTCCCCTTCCCCTTAGCTTTGTCTCTTTTTCCATTTTTATCACTTATTTTTTGTCTTACTTCTTTCCCTCCATTTTCCACTTTGATGCTATTTCTTTCTTTAAAATAAAAACTTCAATGAGACTAAATAATACTGGTTGGGAGCTTAAAAAAATAACTGTCAACATTCTGTCCTTCCCTCTCTTTCTTTCTTCTCACATGGACTCTGTGACCCTTCTATAAGTCTTCCATGGGGGAGAATAATTACAGTCACTTTTTTCTTCCCCTGGTTTCTTCTGTTATCATTCCTCCCATCAGACATTCCTGTAACACGAGGGGTACTTATTTTCTTGGTTGACTTTGGAGGTTCCCAGTATGGTTTTGAGACTTCCATGCCTGTCTAATTCATGGGCACTCTCTGTCCAATTCTGCAATCCCCTGAGCCTGCTTTCCATGCTCTACTGGATGGTTAATGGCTTCTGGTTTGCTATTTATTGCTTCTAATTAACTGCTTGGCTCACAGCCTTCAGGTATTAATTTAGTACTAGACTCCTTGAAGTTTTAACCAGAAATTGGCCATAACCGTCAGTTTCATCTCTGAGAACTACTGCATCAGCCTCCTCCTGGGCTTCCTGAATCAGTTTTTCTACTCATCAGAGTCATACAACAACATGGCAGCATCAGGGGGCTCTGTGAAGTGTGAAGTGTCACACGCCTGTGAATGCAGTCATGCTGGTGGCATTCTGCTGCTCAGGAACCTGCAGTTTCCAGCTGTCTGCTCTATCAACACTTAACCCCTCTTCTCAAGTGTGTTCACAAAAATACCCAGTTCCACCTGTCCAACTCCATTTCCTAGCACAGGTTCACAGGGACCCTCCACTCTAGGCAGGCTGGATGTCAATCAACAAATCCACACAGTTCTCTGCTATCCTAGCTGTGTGACCGTGGCTGAGATATTTACATTTTCTGTGGCTCAGTTCCCTTAACTCTAAGGCAGGGATCTAGTAGTGTCTAACTCACAGGGTTGCTGAAAGGAGTGAAGTCAATATGGATAAAGTGCCTGGAACAGCAAGCACGTGTTGCAAGTTAGCTCCACTGTGTCATCATCAGCTCAGATTCCTGGAGGACACAGAGAGAAGTTAGATGCAGATCGTTACCTTTCAACAATTTCTGGATGAATGGGGTGACAAGTTACATATCCACATGCATGGTGGATGTAGGAAGGATATGGGAATGTGAGGGAGCTTCTTCCCTTTCCCCATGTTTCTGTCCTCTTTGCCTCTTTACTAGCTCTTTATCAAGACGGGTAAAACTAGTCAGAACTCAATGGTCAGCAACTTACTGATTGGGCCACTTTACAAGCATTCAGATCATTACGCCTTAAAGGTAAGCTACCAGCCCGGCGTGGTGGCGCACGCCTGTAATCCAAGCTACTCAGGAGGCTGAGGCAGGAGGATCACGAGTTCAAAGCCAGCCTCAGCAACTTAGCGAGGCCCTAAGCAACTCAGTGAGACCCTGTCTCTAAATAAAATACAAAATAGGGCTGGGGATGTGGCTCAGTGGCCGAGTGCCCCTGAGTTCAATCCCCGGTTCAAAAAATAAAATCAAATAAAATAAAAGGTAAGCTACCACACATGGCTCTTCTTTCCAGGCAGGGTCTGGCTCCAAGGACAAGTTAGGTACCATCGTCCATATGTCCATGTGGCTGGCTGGGTTGTCTCAGGATCTGCTCTTCAAACCTGGCCATCTGAGCAGCAGGGAGAAAGGGAGGAAGACCTAACCCCAAGCCAACAGCCCACACAGTTCTTTGTTTGGTTTTTCCTAGAATCAAATGGTAGTCCATTGCATATTCTACTGTTGTTCAGAATACATAGATTCTAGTTTGAGAAGCTCAAGGGCAAGAGTTATGTGTACCTCTTGTACAAGTACCAAGACCCTATCCAGACCCCTGAGCACTGATAGCCAAGAGGTAATGGCAGGGTTAGGAATGTGCCTGGGAGAACAGCCTTGCTTATTGGCCCAGGATGGGAGGGGGAGAAACTCAGGGAAGGCTCCCTGAAAGAGGTGGCATTTGAGCTAGGACTGCAAGGATGAACAGTGTAGGCTAAAATAGTGGGTATCCCAAGAATTCTGAAAACTAGCATAATTAAAACAATACATAAATTTTAAAAGTGAGCACAGGAAGGGTTGGTCAGAGAAACCAATCCAAGCAGTGTACAGCTTCTGGATTTGGGAGTCCTGGGCAATGAGACACAAGAGAAATGGTCTGTGGACAGGGTCAATAATGGTCAATGGTTCTCCCCCAGATTCACTGAATCCCTGTTCCCACCACTATTGCTCTAATTCTCTTTTCCTAGTTGCACACTGCCAGGCCCGCTTTTCATTACAAACTCAGTTTCTTGGCTACTTGGAATCTGTGAAGTGGAGACTCTGCTGGAGGAAACAAGTGGCTTGATCTTCACAAAAGAACAACTCTGCTTATTCTGATGGAAAAAAAGAAAAGTTTAGGGTTGGAGTCATAGCTCAGTGGTGGAGTGCCTGCCTGGCAGGCGTGAGGCACTGGGTTAGATTTTCAGCACCGCAAATAAATAAAATAAAGGTCCATTGACAACTAAAAAAAATATTAAAAAAAAGAATAATTGAAAGGCATGATTTCACATGCCACTTCCTCTAAAGCAATCAGCCCATGTCCCTCCTTCCCCACTGAATCTAAATCCACCCTAAGGAAGGTCACTCCCAGCCTCTCATCTCGAGTCCATCGACTACTTGGAGTGCTCATGCCATCTTGCTTACGGTGGTTTGGGATGCTGTTTCCAACACCCTCTTCTCTCTTCTGGTTCTTTCTTTCTGACAGTCCCTTTAAGACAGTGTCACTAATGATTTTAAGGCTCTCTACTCAGGACTTACAGAGTGAAAGCCCAGGTCCAGGATAACCTAGCAGAGGTGCTGGCCCTGGGAGGCCCCACAAACACCCCCAACAGCACACCCGCGAGATCATGGTAGAAGCTGAATCTGAAGAGGAAGTGAGCAACTGTCAGAGGGCAGGGCAGAAGAACAGGGAGTGGACACTCGGGGCAGGTGTTTTAGCCAACTCTTTCATTGCTGCGACGAAAGGACCCGACCAGAACAATTGTTGAGGAGGAAAAGTTTATTTAAAAGCTCACGGTTTAAGGTCTCAATCCATTCAGAGTCCATTCAGGCTCAAGGTGAGGCTGAACATCATGGCAGAAGAGTGTAGCAGAGGGACGTGGCTCACATGATGATCAGAAAGCAGAGAGAGACTCCACTCGTCAGATACAAAATATATACCACATAGCCACGCCCCAATTCCCACCTCCTCCAGCCACACCCTACTTGCCTCCAGTTACCACTCAGTTAATCCCATTAGGGATAAATTCACTAATTAGGTTAAGGTTATAATCCAATAATTTCTCCTCCAAACCATCTTGCATTGTCTCACATGTGAGCTTTTAGGGGACACCACATCTAAACCATAACAGCAGGGAAGGGGAGGAGTGGGAGAAGTTATGACAGGGGGCTGGGCCAGGGGGAAACTCCAGAGAAGGGAGCCCAAGCTTCCTCCAGGGAGCAGGCTGAAATTGTCACAGGTTTTTAAATGCAACACCAATGGGGTTAGAGGTGGGTTTTAGGAAGGGTAAGCTGGTTACATCTACAGAATGGATGGGAGGGGCAACCAGGGATTTGGACACACATTTCACAGCAGGCCCTGCCATCACTGCATGGTCATCTCATCTAAATGCCCTCCCTTTTCCATCTCACCAGTCTTTCATGCCTCCCAGCTGGACTCTACGTAGCCATCCTTGATTATAGAGCCCACCTGAGGTCCAAGTTCATAAAACTAGACTGTACAATTAACAGATCATTTTCTCTGTATGCACAAGCATACTCTGAGTTTGTCCTTCATTTGTTAGGCATATGTACCCAATGAGAATATAAGCTTTTGCATGCCATGTTAACATCACCTGGGAGTACTAGGTTAGATTTATGCAGAATAAATATGCATCAGATGCTTCCAGAAACAGATGGGTTTCAGAATATTTATCCTTTTCCAGAATGACAGGTTCTGCTTTTGCTTGTTGTCCTCCGACTCTGCCTGCCATTTACACCTTCTTCCTGGCCACATGGCTGCCCAGCTAGAGGACCTACACCTCCTAGCCTCCCCCACAGCTCGGTCATGTAATGACATTTTGCCAAAGGAATGTGAGCAGCAGTGATTTGTGCAGATAGTCTAACAGGTAATTGCTTACCCTGAACTTCTCTATTTCTTCCCCTTTATCTTGAACAAGGACATGCAAACAACCTGGCTTCTACCACACAGATGAGGACAGAGCCTTAGGGGATGGTGGAGCAACAACTGAAAGAATCTATGTCCCCAAATGACCATATGGAAGACAGCCCACCCACCAGCCCCAGAGCAGCAAGGTTCTAATCTGAGAGAAAAATCATCTATCTTATTTAAGCCACTATATGTTGGGAGTCTCTGTTTCAGCAGGTAAGACTCCACCTAAAAATATATATTTCCCCCAAATACATTTTTTCCACTTTCCTTAATGTAATAATTCCATTTTTGAATTGGGTCTCAGCTGTGAGGTCATCCTTTCCAGCTTCTTTTACACTTATGTGTGACCACATAACTAAGTAAGTAGAATTGTTAAATGGAACCTCAAAGTAATCTAATAAAATAGTCAGTGATCTCTTCTTCTTGCCTCCTCTTTCCCAATATCTGGACTGTGAGTGTAATAGCTGGAGCTCAAGCAGATATTTAGGACCATGAAGTCACATGCTAAGAAATACAAAGGAGCAGAAGAGCAGGATCCAGGGTCCTGGAAGACCAGGGAGTCTCCATACAAATTCTGGATTACTTCCAGTTACCTTTAGGAGACAGAAAATTCTATCTTGTGGAAGGTGTTTATGCTGATTGTATACAGATGAACCTAGTCTTAACTAACAGAACACACCCATGAGCAGTTCCCCACATTTCAGACCCCAGCTGGATTGTCAGATTATCTCTCTTAGCAGAAGAAAAGGAAAATGACTACTTTACAAAGTTGCAGAAGTAAGACAGTTTCCACTCCTGAACAGAGTCAGTTTTCTTTTGTGCTCATTGAAGCAGCTCTACAGGAGGCTGGTGGCTGACAAACCTCCAGTCTCCCAGCCCAGATGGCCCCAACAATGGTGGTTCACACTAGGAGACCATAACTGTGGTGGCCAGTTGGAAGTGGGGAGGGTGATGCGACCCAGCTCTGGTGCCAGGGCAGTGAGCACCAACAAAACGCTAAGAAGATGGGGCGCTAGTCACAGCAAACTTGGGTCAATACAGACCGGGAGGAACAAGGCAGCATTTCTCGTTAAGTTGGGGTATCTACTTCCCACCAGCTGCCCAGGTCTCACACACCCCAGGCCAGATGGTGGCCTCCTCCCTGGCTGGGAGGGTAGGGGCCAGACACTGAGAACCGGGTTGCCTCAGTTCAGCACCCCTATCCACAGCTTCATAGGACTTGGGTGACCACCTCCCTCTCTCGGCCTCGGTCTCCCCACGTGTAAAGCAGACAGGAGAAGCTGGTCCCAGCCTCCAAGCCCGTGGGGGTCTGAGTGGTGCGCTCCCCAGCCCGGCCTTGGCGGTGCACAGCAGTCCCCCATTAGCATTCTTACCAACCCCCTTCGATCTCCATCCCTGCTGCCTTGGGTCCCCACCTAGCGTCTCCCCTCCCGCAGCCCCTCACCCTCCTGCAGCCTCACCATCATCGGACAGGTAGCGCAGGTCGTAGAACTCCCCCGCAAAGGTGCCGTAGGAGGAGTCGTGTCGCGGCACCGCCTCATCGGCGCCCGCGTCCCCCCGCGCGCGGCCCCGGGGTCCCCGGCCCCCTGGGCCCGCGCCGTCGTCCGCGGGGCTGGCAGCGCAGGCAGCGGGCCCCTCCAGCAGCAGCAAGAGCAGCGGCGCCCAGGCCCGCGGGCACTGCCAGGGCGGCCGCGCCATCGCTGCGCACCGATCCCGCAGCCAGGCCGCTCGGGCCGCAGCGGGGGCGCCGCGGGCGCGGGCCGGGACAGAGCCTCCACCGCCGCCAGCACGCGCCCGCGCAGCCGCGGAGCCGCCGCACCCGCTGCCTCCCCGCCTCGCTCTGCGCATCCTCGCTCCAGCCCCGCAGCCTCCCCCTTCCACTCACCATGTCGTCCTCTTCTCCCCAGTAGCTTCCCTTCTCGCGTCCTTCCTCCCACTCTCCCCATCTCCCCGATCTGTCCTCATCCTCTTCCAGTCTCCCACCGTGCGGACTTGGTCCTTCTAGGCCCAGCTACTCAAAGTGTGGTCCCGGAACCGGCAGTATCAGCATCACCAATCTCAGGCCCCATGCTATAAATCAGGACTTGCTTTTTACCAAAATCCCCAGGATCCCAGGGCACAGTTCCAGTTTCAGAAGTGTTCTTCTAGGGGGTTGACCCTGGTCACAACTTGCTGGAATTGCTGCTTCCCCCAACTTGTTCCCGCGCCTTTTCATTTCTACAGTGCACCTACTAGACCCCTTATTTCTTGGGATCATCTCATCTCAACTTGCAATGGCAAGAACTCACTAGATAGGTAAGTAAACTGAGGTGATCACACGCAGAGAGAGGAAACTAGTGCTTGAAGTATGCAATCACAAAGGCCATTGGTGTCTGAGTATAACCTTCACCCTTGGAAACTAGGCAACTGGTCCTCCGCGGCAGGCAGCACAGGCCTTCACCTGGCCCAAACCGTCTGGTGGCCACGTGAATTCTCCACGTTTTCAAATCCATTCCTGCCACTTAAATTCTCTTTCTGTTATTTACTCAGTCATCCATCTGCTCACACCAAGCACTTGCTATAGGGCAGGTCCCAGGATTCGCTACTGCTGATAGTTGTTGGAATGATAACAGAGTCAAATTGCTAAGCTGTTTTCTGCTAGGGACATGGACACAATTCTTTTCATGTAGAGTCAGCATTTTAACATGATTTCCTGTTTCTTTTTTTATTTGATTGCATAAATAAATTAGGGAGGCAGAAAAGCATAGATTCCAAATGTGGGCCTAGAAGTCAGATTGCCTAGGGTAGTGATCAGTTGTTATCCATGATCAATAATCTTCATGGTGCAATGATGGTTAAGAAAAAGAGGAAAAGATCAGTTGGGTTCAATGCCATAAATGGCATGAATGAATATGCACAGAATTATGAAACATTAATATTCAAAAGGAAACTAGTGACCTCAACCTTTTATGACCCAGTTGGCTAGAAGACAGGGGGACAGCTGTTGACTTAGGGAGATGTTCTGGGAAACACAAAGTTTAGGTGTTTGCCATTGGGTGTCAGCTGATGATGGGTTGCCCAACAGAGGTTTAAACTTGTTAATCCTGATAGCTGAATCAAGGTGTGATTCATGAAAACCTTCAGTTTTACTAGATCCTCCAACATACTAGTTGCTATAATCAATCAATCCAATTTATCATTCGGAAAAGGTTAAGGTGAACTATAATTATTTAAAACAAGATTCCTTCCCCTAAAGCATAGCTCAGCAATGTATACAATTCTAAAGTATGATTCCAGTAAATCGAAAATCCTTTAAAAAAAAACCTGATCCCTTCTTAAAAACTGCAATCTGTTTCTTTTCTTCTCTTCTCATTCACCAGAGCAAAATACGGTCAATTTTAACTGGACCTACATTTGGCTAAAAAGAGAAAACATCAGACTTCTGATTTTAGTGTTGATTCTCTGGTTTGGGAATTCAAGCTGCTGCCTATTACTTTCTTTTTAATTCCTTTCATTTCAGTTATTATAATTAACAGTAATGGCACCTAAATAGAAGAGAAATGAAAACCAGGTCACGTTCATCTCCTGGTAAATTGTTATGGCAAAAGCACATGGTAGGGGTGTTTGCAAGCACAGCTTAATACACGGCCTTGCACGTAATCTGTGGGTTTTAATTATCCACTACTGTTTAAGGACCTGGTGTCTATGGACTCAAAAGAGGTCACAGATAGGCTCAGAGGTAGTGCAGCTTATAAAAATGCTGAAATAATATTGTGATATATGAATGTTTCTAGAAAGGAGACAACCCCTACCTGCCTCTCCATGTAGGTCTTAGGACCTACTTGGGTTTCCAATTCCTACATAACCTATTCTTACCATTATATAAGATTCTTTTCAATGCACTTAAATTGCCTTTTGAAGTTCTCTCTCTCTCTCTCTCTCTCTCTCTCTCTCTCTGTGTGTGTGTGTGTGTGTGTGTGTGTGTGTGATTTATTTATTACAAGATTTAAGCTCTGGGAAGACCCTTATGGTGATGTTGCTCAGTGGTAGAATGCTTGTCTAGCGTGTGTGAGGTCCTGGGTTCAATCTCCAGTGTTGCAGAAATAAGTAAATAAACCCCTCTGCATATGTTCCGCTTTTAATTATACCTCTGTGGACACTCTGTGTTCCCCACCAAAGCAAATCCACTGGACGACCAAGAAATATTGTGAATCTTTTGTACATGCTTTCTGGGGGAGAAGTTTGCCTAAACATTCTGAGGCCATTGGCTGAACAAGAGCCAGTTACTCAAACAAGAACTTAGGGATGAACCAGAGTTTAATTTCATTTTCATATTAAAAAGAAACATCTTTATTTTCTCTTCAAAGTTATTCTGATAAAAATTTTTTTCTGTTATAAAAACTTCCCATAAAAGTGCTATATCTTACTATTTGACCAGTGTCAGATACGCCCATGCCATGGATTGCCTGGTGTATGTAATTTTTCACTTTGGATTTCATAAGAAATGAAAATGGAATGTTGGCAGTTCTTCAGAAAGTTAAACATAGAGTTGCCATATGATCTGCAATTCCAAGAGATCTGAAAGCATATGTTCACATGAAAACTTGTATGTGAATGCTCACAGCAATATTATTCATAATAGCTAAAAAGTAGGAGCAACCCAAATATCTATCAGCTGATGGATGGATAAACAATTACAGTATATTCACAAATGGTATATTATTCAGCCGTAAAGAGGAATGAAATTCTGATATATGCTGCAACAGGAATGAACTTTGAAAACATTATGTTAAATGAAGAAGCCAATCACAAAAGACTGCATAATGTATCATTCCATTTATGCGAAATGTCCAGAATAAGCAAAGCCTTAGATAGGAATCCATAGACAGAAAGTAGACTAGTGGATGTCAAGGGATGCAGAGTGGTGGTAGAATTAGATAGTGGTGATGTTTGCATAAAAAACACTGACTTGTACACTTTAAAATGGTTAAAACGGTGACTTTTATTTGAGTATTTTAAAAAGCTGTGATTTTTGAGATGGTGAAAAAAGATAACAATGATGTCAGAATAGTTCTGTGCTATTTGGGGAATATAAAATTCTGGATGCTTCCTGGTGGGGACTTCTGACTCTTCAGACTTTGTTTTCAAACTCTTCATAAAGGTCTATGCAATCCACAATCCATAGAACTGGGGACTGAGGAGTCCCAGACCCTTGCAGTAACCCACCATGCCCACTAGGGGTCTGGTTACAGATGGAACCCTAGCTCTAGAACGATTATCTTAGCAAAATGATGTCCCACCCTAGACCTAAGGTGTGTGTTGTAAGACCTCATTCATGGTGCTGTTGGTTTGATTTTAAGTCCTAAAAAGGTGAAGCAACCATATCAGTTCCTTTTAGTCACTACCAATTCACCCAATACCATTTTATCTCAGGTCACCATGCCAAGCACCCATCCTACATTTGAGTAGGCAAATAACCAAGACAACTGATGAAACCATGGAATCCTTTTGATTTTACTGGTTAGAGGTGAGCTGCCAAAGGTATTGGGTTTTCATATACAGTAACAGCCAGACTTTCAGTGACATCAACATTTCAAAATACCTGTGAACCCAGGGGGAAGAGGGGAAGAAGCAGGAGACAGATCCTCCTGGAAACAGCAGCCATAAAGCCCATGCATCCCTCATCAGAAGCAAAGCAAACCAGACACATATGAAATACTAGGTTTCCTGGCTTCCCCAAGAAGTCTTCAGTCGTGTCCTTGGGGCTTCCACCAGATAGCTGGAGGCAAGGAGTGGACATTTCAGAAAGCAGTTTAGAGCAGGAAGAGGCTGCTGCGTTGGCAAGAGGTAATGACCCTGTGCTGTACAGGAACGCATTTTGTGTTGTGTGCATGAGATAAAGAACAGTTAAAGCTGTTTTAAAAGTACAGCTGGGGTCATGGGGATAAAAAGCCCCCAAAACTACAATTGCCCTAATAACTCCAGTGATGGAGCAGACAGCAGTAAAAACCAACAATAAGAACAACACGAGAGCCTGTAAAAGGTAGAGCCAAGCCCTGTGCATTTTGATAGCTCTTGGCGACATCACGGCAGCATACCAAGGTACAAAAGGGGCTGATGTTTACAGGGATGACCGTGACTCATTAAGGAAAGGTTGAATACTCTCCAGTGTACTCTGTTTACTAAGGCAGGGAAGTGTGTAATACATTTAAGAAAGATTTCCCTCAAAAAATATTAAAATTTTAAAGTCAGCACTTAAAGGGATACTCCTCAGTTATCTGAATATTTGCTCACTCATGACAATGCTAGCAAATGAGGCATTGCTTTTTTATATAATCATTAGTATCAAATTATTGGCACCATTCAGTTGTAAGGATAGGGACAGGAGAGCAAACTCTACAACATAAAAATACAGTTCTGATACAAATGTACGAGATCAATTCCACTTAACAAGCAGTCATAAGAAACGGATGGACGTTCTACACACAAGGAAATACAGCTAGTAAATCATCACATGGAAAAGTGCTCAGCTTTTCTAGCAATTAATGAAATAAAACAACTTTTCAAGAACAACTGTACACATCCGTTAAACTAGTGAAAATAAATAAAAACAGCAAAACCCAATATTGGCAGAGCTATTGGTAAATAGAAATGCTTATACATTGCTGGTGGCATCATAAATTTTAGGGGGTTCAAGCATTCAGAGAGGGTAGGGGGTATTAAACTAGATGACCTTTAAGGTCCTTCCAACCCAGAGACTGGATCTTTCTAGAAAGCAATTTGGCAATATAAAACAAGAGCTATAAAATATTTCATGCTCTTTGACCTTAGAATCCCTCTTTGAAGATACTCCCAAGGAAAATACTCCAAAGGAAGGAACATATTTTTTTACAAAGACATTCATAGCAGCACTATTTATAAGAGTGAAAAATGGATATAACTCAGATATCTAAGGGGAGAGGTGAGGTTAACCATGTTACATGGGTATAAAGATATTTAGATTGGCAAGAATAGGATCTATTTGATAAAGAGATAAGGGTTAGGCAGAGAATAGAACAAAAGAGAATGTACACACTGATCCCAGCTATGTAAAAACGTGTGCATGTTCATCAAGAAAGCTTGGGGAATAATTTAGAGGGATGCTTTGTGGTTGGGGGTTCTTTTATTCCCGCAAAGTTGTTCAAGTGCATAATAAAAATTTAAAAACATATTTCTTGAAACTATATAAAAAGAGAGCAAAGTTTCTTCTGGTCAGGGTTCTATCAACAGGACATTAATCAATCAACTTTAGAAATGGTTTTCCTTTATGGAAAAACCAAATGATTTCCCTTATTGAATTATCTTAATCCTGTATAGAGTTTTAGACAATGCAAGCTAGCATTTCCTACTTTGGGTTCAATGATCCATTTTGTTTATCACAGATAATAACATATCCAACAAATTCCCAAATAAAATTATATTGCAGGTTAAGCTAGAGAACTTTTAGTCATGGTGATTGTATATATATATATATATTTTTTTTTTAGTTCATTTACTCATGTCTGAATAAAAATAAAGGACTTTATAAGATCTGTGTATTTATCAGTGTAAATGAAAAAACAACAGTAAAGAATTATTCTCTCATTAAAAATTACTCTTTAGCAAAGAGTCAAATCTTGGTGCAAGTTCCAATCATACAAAATCACATGGATGAGACTGTTAGTGAAGGATTCCACGCCGCCTGAGTCCCTGTGGTTATGAACAGACACACACAGGAACTTCTGAACTGGAATCCCCGTTTTCCTATCTTTCTGCTCCTAGACATACCAAATCCTGTCTCAACTATACTGAGCCATAGAAAACCTCTACTGCTCAGGAGACCTAAAATAACTTTTCCAATGAAAGTCAAGCCCCAAGTTGGCTTGTGCTAGCCCTGGAGACCTGGGGCGCACACATCTGTATGTTGTGCTAGAACAAGCACACTACGCCCGAAGAAAGAAAACCGGACAGAAGGCACCATGCCGTCCTCCAGGCGACAAGGGGAGAATTTCACAGTTCGGTCATCAACAGTCTTTTCATCATTTTCTCTCTCTCCAGTTCCTGCCGGAGTGTCTCTGCACTAAGAAGAAAGAAAAAAAAAAGTGATAAAATAGTGAGACAGACCCTTCAAAAATTGCAAGAACACATAGCTTCAATGTCATCTTCCAAATTCCTTCTCGACTTTGCTTTTTAGGACCCCTACATTGGCTAGCATAGCATAACTTGAGATTGATCACTTGTGTGTTTCCTGGCTGGAATGTGAATATGTCACTCATCTCTGAAACCTCAGAGCCCCGTACAGCACCTGGTCCATAGTGGCCACTAGTGCAAGTCTTGAATGAATGCGAAGATGCCCAGGAATTAGATTTCTTTAAATAAAGTTGGTTTCATATGTTCTTTGTCCCAGAGTTTAATCTGAGAAATGTCTGAGGTAATGTTTGCTATGGTTTAAATATGCGCTGTTCCCCAAAAGCTCATGCTTGAGACAATACTAGAACATTCAGAGGTGAAATGACTGGGTTATGAGAGCCTTGACCTAATCAGTGCATTAATCCTCTGAAAGGGACTAACCTGGTGGTAACCAAAGGCAAGTAGGGTGTGGCTGGAGGAGGTGGGTCATTGGGAGCAGGCCTTGGAGGTTTGTATTTTGTCATGTGGTAAGGGGTGATCTCTCTGTCTGTCTGTCTCTCTGCTTCCTGGTGCCAAGTTCTGAGTTACTTTTCTCCACCACATTCTTCTACCATGATGTCCTGCACTACCTTGGGCCCCAAGGAATGGAGCTGGGCATCTGTGGACTGAGACCTCTGAAATCTTGAGCCCCCAAATTTCTTTTTCTCCTATTCTCATTAGGTCTTTTGGTCATAGTGGAGAGAAACTTGATTAAAACGTGACTTAACACAATTTTGTTTCATGAATGAAACAGAATGAAGTAAAATTGGAGGCTGTGAGGGGTCGCCTCTGACTGCTGGGCCCCTTGCACCCAGTTGTCAGTCAGGTATCTGTGAAACTTGTTTGCACTGTTTAAACACACACACACACATACACACACACACACACACAAAGTACACACAGAGTTGTCTGTCTCCCTTCATCTCCAGGCAAACCCCATAAGGGTAGCACTTAACCTATTTGTTCACTATACATCCCTGGCACCTAGAATACAGCTGCCCCATACATGTGTCAATGAATCCTTATAGGATAAATGAATGAAAGGAGCAGGAGGGCTGCAGGTGGCACAAGCACAATGAACCTGGAGTCTGTGCCTGGTTTCCCTGTCACCAGAGTTACCTGCCAGTGCCTGCTACTCTGATTTACCTGGCTGCCAGAGAAACAGGTTTCCGGGTGGTGTAGATGGTCTGTACCGTGGAGACAGTCTCTGTCAAAGGCCTCAGGGCCACCGCTGGAATCAGTGGGGAAGACTGGCCAGGACAGCACTGTAATTTACTGTCTCTGAAGTCCGCCTGGAGAAGATACAGAGAAGAGGAGATCGATCTCCATCTCCGAGTTTCAAATCCCACTGGCAGCTGCTCCCTCTAAGCCTCACTGTACTGCTACTGTTATTTTTTAATAATAGCTAAAATCAATGGCCATTTTAAGTGATTTTGCTTTGTGCCAGACACTATGCTAAGCACTTTACATACATTACCTCTCGACACCCTTTAAAGTAGAAATCATATTTCATCACATCTTAGATACCATCAGTTATAAGATACATCTTTTTCGTGTGTATCACACAGAAAGAAAAAAATGTGACATTCAAACTTTGTCATGTTGTACCCAGTAGTAAACATTCTGATTTCAAAGATGTAAAGAGCTTTAAAAAAAAAAAAGTGTAGGACTTAGAATTGATTTTATGGAAAAGGAATTTGAGAGACTCAGATAAGTTAAGTCTTCTGTCCAAGATTGTCCAGGAAGTACATATTAATAGCAGTATTCAGAAAGAGGGTTTACTAACTCCATAACTAGTGTTTGTCACCAATTTAGCCCACATTTAGGGGATCCAGAGTATGATCCCCAGACTAACAGCATCAACATTATTTTGAAAATTGGAGGGAAAAAATGCTCAGGTCCCACTCAAGTCATTGGAACATGAATGGGGATGAAGTTTAACAATAAAAATTTTATGTCACTTTTATTACAAAGTAAAATATGCTTATTACTTCTACATAGAAAGTTTAGAGGATCTATGTAAAAGTGGATAAATGAAGAAATTCCCTAATCCCTTACTGCTGTCATCAGTATTTTCTCATAGTTGTTTCTCCTATATATAGTTTTTGGCTTGTTTTTACACCCTTTGAATAATACCAGCTATTGGGCTGGGGATATAACTCAGTTGGTAGAGTGCTTGCCTTGCAAGCACAAGGCCATGGGTTCAATCCCCAGCACCCCAAAATAATAATAATAATAGTAATAATAATAACAACAACAACAACAACAGCAGCTATGTATGTAGTTTGTTTATTTATCTTTTGTGGTACCTGGGATTGAACCCAGGGGTGCTTAACCACTGAGCCACATCCCCAGCCCATTTTATGTTTTATTTTCAGACAGAGTCTTGCTAAGTTGCTGAAGCTGGCTTTGAACTCTTGATCCTCCTGCCTCAGCCTCCCAAGCTGCAGGGAACACAGGTGTGTGCCACCTCGCCTGGCCAGTTATGTATTTTGTAAATTGACTTTTTATGCTAGATCTTGACCCTGAACTTGGAGGAAGTTACTACCTGGCTTTCTAAAGAAGAGGCTCTGATCATCAAGCGGGGAACTACCTTCTTGGTGATTATACAGAAGATGAGCTGTTCCTCGAAGGCAGCCATGGAAACCATTGAAAATATCATGCAGAGACTAGGGATATAGCTCAGTTGGTAGAGTGCTTGCCTTGGAAGCACAAGGCCCTGGGTTCAATCCCCAGCACTGCCAAAAAAAAAAAAAAAAAGCCAGCAATACAAAAGCCGGGCGCAGTGGCGCCCGCCTGTAATCCAAGCAACTTGGGAGGCTGAGTCAGGAGAATCGAGAGTTCAAAAACAGCCTCAGCAACTTAGCGAGGCCCTAAGCAACTCAGTGAGACCCTATCCCTAAATAAAATACAAAATAGGGCTGGGGATGTGGCTCAGTGGCCGAGTGTCCCTGAGTTCAATCCCTGGTTCCAAAAAAAAAAAAAAAAAAAGAAAGAAAATATCACGCAGAGTTTAAGTTCTATAAGGACATCTGAGTTGGGCAATGGGGAGAAGGCTTATCTTTGAGGGTGGGGGCTTGCTGAGCTTTACAAGTACCCGCTGGTGTCTCACATGTGCCCCTAAAAAAAGTGACTGTCCTGAAATGGAGTGATACCAAGGTACTGCCCTCAGGTCTCTGCTCAAATGCCCCCTCAGTGAAGGATCCCACGGGTCCTATATGTCACACATACAGGAGCAGCGTGAATTGGTCTAGCAGGTGACATTAGCCACAGAGAGCCTGCACAGATATGGAGCCGTAGCAGTCATTTGAGCTGCTCATCAGCTCACCCTGGCTCACCCCCTTCCAGGCACATGGTAGGACTGCACTGCCCTCTTCAAGTTAGCTGTGACCATGCGCCCTGCTTTGGGCTGGTGCTGTGTTCCATTTCTGTTGAAAGACTCAAGAGCCAGAGGGTAGTTGAGTTCCCTCTTCCCCCTCTCTTTCTCTTTTCAAGTACTGCTATCCTGAAAAATCTTTTTCCTGTGCCACTGTAACTAGGAACATTCCACATGTCAGGCAATTGCTCCATTAGCCTGGGTCCCCAGGAAGAGGGTACCACAGGGCACAGTCCTTCATCTACTCAGGGCAGATGTGCAGCATGAGTAGAAAATTCCCTGTGTTGTTTGGAAGCACACACAGGGTTAGCCTATCCCACCTGATCCAGCAGCTGGAGTAAGAAGTTGCTTCAATGAATGGGTGGGGGTTGGACTTCTGATGCCATGGTTGAGGGACATCTGCACTGATGGTACAAAGGCAGAGATGCGTAAGAGTGCTGGGGTTTTAGCATGACTACAGTCTGTACAAGCAGTCTCCATCTTCTTCAGTGCCATGCATTCACAGTGGGCGGGGGTGAGGGGCAATCTCAAGAACGTCCTTGAAGAGCTGGCCAGGTAGCATACACCTCTAATCCTGGCAACTCGGAAGACTGAGGCAGTAGGATCACAAGTTTGAGTCCAGCCTCAGCAACTAAGCAAGGCTTTAAGCAACTGAGTGAGACCCTGATTCAAAATAGAAAATAAAAAGGGCTGGGGATGTGGCTCAGTGGTAAAAATGCCCCTAGGTTCAATCCCTAGTACCAAAGGGGGGAAAAAAAAAAAAGGTCATTGAAGAAGCAGTAAAAGTTCCTAATTAAATCTCAACCCTAAGTACCTATCTTTTAAAAACCTTTTGAATACTTGTTAAATGAGGAAATAAATGAAAGCACTTTCTTCTTATTCTGGGGAAGAAGTACTAGGGACTTCTTCCAAGGGTGCTCCACCACTGAGCTACATCTCCAGCCCTTTTTTATTTTTCATTTTGAAACAGGGTCTCACTAAGTTGTCCAGGTTGGCCTTGAACTTGCTATCCTCTTGCTGCAGCCTCCTGTGTTACTGGAATATAGGCATATACCACCATCCCTGACTTCCTTCTTCTTCTTCCTCCTCCTCCTTCTTAAGATCAAACCCATAACTGTGCATTTTAGGTAAGCATTCTACCACTGAGCTTCAACCCCAGCCAATGAATGAACTTTCAGTGGAATGAAGGAAATAACAGAAGGACCAACCTAGCTTAGGAAGAGGACAGAAATCTGAGCCAGTCAGGGGCCCTCATCCCCGAAGGACCAACATATCAACAGAGACCAACATATCAGCAGAGAGCCTGGTCAGTTAATGGACCCAGATACAAAGCAGAAACTGGTCTTAGATCAAGCAAGGAGCCTGACTGTTGAAACCAGATATAAGGTAAGTGCTGGAAAAACTACCAAGCCAGCTTTGTGCAGAGTTCCCCAGAACTCCTAACCTCCTGTGTGGCTAAGGCAGGATAGGACTGGAGGCCTGTGGAGAGGCCCAACCTGCAGCAAATTCAAGTGTCTTGACCTTGGTGAGAAGAAGAGACCAAGACACATAGGGGTGGGAAAACTGGAAGGCTAACACCATGAGTTTGGTGTTGGTTTACCCAACACCTTTCAAGAACTCTAGTCATTATCTCCCACCTAGTCCCCTCTGCTGGGCTACTCGCTTGGATATCCAACTGCCCATTTCCTGTTTCCAGCACGTCTTTCAAAGGCAAATACATCATGGCCAAAGGCAAACTCTTTCTCTCTCCAAGTTCTGTCTTCTCTCAGGTTTGCTTCTGGACCCACTGCATTCTGCAAGTCAGAAATCTGAGAATCATTTGTGACTCTCCACCATCCAGTCCAGTATCACCAACCTCCTACATATTTCCTCCATCTCTGTACTTCTCTCCACCTCGACAATCAAAACTGCACTGGGTTAATCTCTCTGCCCTCTCTCCTTTAAGCTAGTGTCCTAGATTTCTAGACAATTGTTCTAGATCCACTGTCTGGACCCAAATGTTCTCCTACTGTGATCACAGGGATCCCTTCCAAAAGCAGCTATCTGCCACCACCCTGCTTAGAGTCCTTTGAAACCTTCCACTGCTCTTAGGATAAGGATCAGAATCCCTCCTAAGGTCTATACAGTGGAGCATAACTTTGTCCCTACTGTGTTTCTCCCTGCCTATGTCCCCTTCCTGCACTCACAACTCAGACCCCTGGGGCTCTGCATTCCAGTCCCTCTGGTCTTTTCAAACTCTTGAATGCACGATGACCCCTCCCACCCTGGGCTCTGGCTCATGCTGCTCCCTCTGCCTGCTTCAGCCTTCCAGACACTCTTGCCCAGTTCTTGAAAGTCCCAGCATGATTTCTGACACTGGCTTCCTGCTTCATCCTGGCCCCTAGCTTTCAGGAAGGCTTCTCCAAGCCACAGTAATGCCAAGGCTGGGCAGGAGGCCAGAGTGCCCCACCATGGCCAACTGAGGGAAAAGGAGCGGAGCTTCCAGCTGGGGAGCTGTGTCCAGCAAAACTATAGTGGGGCTGGAAGAGTGTCAGGGTAGTAGCATTTAACATCCTGGCATGGCCCCTGTGGCTCTGTTTGCTCATTAAAAGGCAGGAGTTGGAAGCAGTTCATGACTCTAGAAATGGATGTTCTAGGAACCTGTTCTTTTCTCTGCCTGGACTGCTGGACACCTTCCTGCTCTGCTCATATTCTGAAACCTGACTCAGTTCCCTCCCTCCATGCCCATGTGATTGAAGCCACCTTGGGTAGTGACTGTCACCCAGCTCACTTAGGGCCTTAGTGCAGTGAGACTGCATTTAGGGCCACCCCGAGGCCACCTCACAGATCCTCCACTTAGGACAGAAACCTGAAGAATCATACAGTCAGTGGCAATTGCAAACTGCTTCCTTGGAGGAGGAGAGAGTGAGAGGAAGCAGGAGAGAACCTGGTCTTCACTTCCAGCAGCTGGTTAAATAGTAAGCTTCTGTAGAAACTTCCAATTAGGATTGAGTGGAGCAGCGGAACACAGAGTGAAAAATCACTGAGTGCTCTCATTCTGCAGATGAGGAAACTGTGACACTTACATGTTTAAAATATTTAAACATGTTGCAGAGTTCAAATAAGCTGCCCAGAGACGGCTCAGTCAGGCCTCCCTGTTGTTGCTCATTACAACACCTGCCTCTGCAGCTTTGAGAAGCAGCTGTCATCACGGACATCTGGGGGATGTTCTGTGGTTGAGAAAGGGTTTCAAATTCTTGGTCCCTTTTGATCCTTGCCTCAAGCAGATACAAGAAGGATATTTCCATTACCATCTCCACTTTAAATAAGTAGAGGCTGGTGCTCAGAGTGGTAAAATCACTAGTCTAAGATCACAGCATGCTCAAATTTGGATCCAATTGCCCAAAATTGAAAACAGGAGTTCAATAAATATATGTACCTGTGTGTTTACAGCAGCACCATTCACAGCCCAAATTCCCACCAACAGATGAACAGATCACCAAACTGCAGTGTGCCCACAGAGTGGAATATTACTCTACCATAAAAAAGAAATGAAGTGCTAATACAGGTTCCAATGTGAATGAACCTCACAAAGATGATGCTAAGTGAAAGAAGACAACACCAAGGGTCCCAGGTTGTATGGCTCCATTTGTAGAAAATTTCCAGACTACATAAGTCCACAGAGTACAAGGTTGGTTGCCAGGAGTTGGAGGTCACTGGGAAAATACAGAGTGCTGCTCATCAGGTATGGGATTTTCTTTGGGGTGATAACAATGTCTTAGGACTAGACAGAGGTTAGTCTAGTCTTACTACATTGTGAATGTACTAAGTGCTACCAAATTGTCAGTTTAAGTAGGTTAATTTTATGTGAACTCTCCTCAATAAAATAAAACAGGTAAACCCCATATCCCAGCTCCTGCCCAACCTCAGAATTGAGTAGTCCATGCTGCGGTCCAGCATCTCACAGAAAAGCACACCATGTGGGAACAGCATTTTAAAATACAGATCTGCCCTCTGGATCTACTTACGGTAAACTGTGGCCCAGTGCTAAAAGGATCAGGAAACGGGCTCACCGTGTCAGCTGGAAATGTTTTTATCTTCAAAAGAAAGAAAGACAAGAGGAGTTACCTTCATCTGAGAAAACCAAGTTTTGAAATCTTTGGCAGTGCACCCATGAGACTGGACAGAAGGGTGCAGGGACCTCCGTGGAGCCCTAGTCCCTCAGTGTGGGCTGGTGGTCGTGTCTACCTGCTACGGGACCATGGGGCTGCACTTGGCAGGGGACAGGATGGGGTGTCCTTTGTAGACATGCCATGCTCATCCAACCTGGATGAGCCTCGGGGTCTGCCTGGGCCTTTTAGACATGCTGAACCCCAGGCCTGATCCACCAAAGGCCACATTCAGGGTGGATAAAAAGGCAGCCATCGCTACCCAGAGTGGCTTCTGAGGGTTTCTTCATAGCTGTGGGGAATGGCAAGAGGCTGCTGAGAGGTCACATCAGGGACAGTCTATCACCATGGGCAGCATGTAAGAGGTTGGGCTAATTAAGCAAGAATGTACCCCAATGCTTGGGGCCACTGCAGCACTGATCTAAGTCTAAAAGAGGCTGGATGCTCCTAGCATGCTGAGTGGTAGCCCATAACACCCTTGTCTTCCATTTCTTTTGTCTTTGGCTTCCAGGAGGCCTTGGGGAATGGGAGGGCTTATTATTCAAACTAGTATACCAGCAGGTCCAGGGCCTGGTGACTCTGGCCCTCCCTTTGTCTGCAATCCTGGGGCCCAGAAACCACCTGCACAGTGTGTGCACCCTGTGCCACCTGCAGGCAGAGGGCTGCCACCAAGACGCCCAGGATTCCCTGCCCAGTGGAGTAGCCTCATGTCTCACAGGGTCTTGCCCATGGACCCTGGGCTGGCACCTGGGACTCCTGTACTGCTAATGAGATAAGACAGGGATGACCAAGAATACATTAGATCAGACCCAAATTGGCTGAGATTTTCTGAACGCACAGGGTAGGTCTCAACCAATATGGGGACCATAGTGTCCTTACAATGTGCACCGCAATCCTGCTCCCTCCCCCCAAATCTTCCAAATTCTTAGAGTGGGTCCCACACTGGAAGGACTCTCAGGGTGAAGCCTCGTGGTACATTCTCCTCGCCTCCCTGACAGGTCAACAAGGTACTCTGAGACCAATGTCACAGGAGAAGCAACTGCAGACAGGCGTTCAGACCATCATTAAATAGAGGGGAAAGTACTTTCTTATCGCTGAAATGTGAATGTCAGCAACCTCAAGGAGGCTTCATCCCTGCGGTGAATGACAACAGTTACACTCAGGTTGCTCACGCTTGTGGCAGAAGAAATTCACCGTCTTCTGATGGCACTGCCGAGTGTTCTAGCCACTTCAGAAGGGGGCAAGAGCCACAGTCACACAATGTCACCCAGCAGGATCTAGCCTGATACTAAAAGCTACATGTGTGTACCCTTGAACAGTGACAAACTGGGACCAAAGCCCATGTCCCACAATGGAGGATTGGTTAGGCAAATGGGGGCCATTCACTCAATGAAATATAGTCACGTGCAGTGTGGCAACAAGAACCAGAGAGAAACGACACAGTATTACGTGAAAAGAGAGAAACAGGCAATGATGGGGCTACTATGATTTAATATGTGAAATTATGAATGAATATGGACACATAGAAGGAAATGTGAAAAGACGAAAAAAATCATGCCAGGGTGGGATTAAGGGTGAGTCCTTGTAAACTGTGAGGTCGCACTGCTCTTATGTCGCTATCTTGATAAACAGGAGGAGAAGAAATGTTTAATTTTTTAATTTATTATTTTCAATTGAAACGACGCTTTCTCTATCTGGTGAGTACGGAACTTACATTTCCCCCCTGGGAAAAACCAAGGATGCTTATCGAAATTCTAGGAAAACAAATTCTCCCTGGTTCTTGGGAGCTATGGCTGAAGGGGTGGAACCACAGCTGAGTGCCCTGGTCTGACCAGGGCCCACTGGATTCCGAACTCCCCATCCATCCTGGGTGAGAGCACCTGCCAGCCAGGCTCTCTGAGGTCTGGTGCTCCTGCACACCCATCCGGATGCCGCCTCGCCTGCGCTGGCAGGCCCCTCTCCCTGCCGGTGTACCTACCAGCCTCGTTTTGATTGGAGGGTACATGCAAACTCCAGTGGTCTCTTCCTTCATGGGGAGAGAGAGTGGAGGAGAGCAGCGGGAGTGGGCACAGTGGGGGTTGCTGGCGGGCTCTGCCTGCTCACGAGGAGAGGAGAGAACGGGAGGAGGAGGTGGTGAGATAGGGAGGAGAGAAAGGAGATAAGGGAGGGGAAAGGAGAGAGAGATAGCACAGTGCAAGACGGATCTGGCAAATCCAGACTATTCTCAAGCCAGCTTTGCCCGCAGCCTACTTCTAGCCTCTGGCCAGCTCATGCTGGTCCCACCCGCCACCCTCCTCTCTCAGCCTCTCTCCTCCTCTCTGGCCCTCATCTCTCTTCTCCACTATGTGAGCTCTGACACTCCAGAACCCCCTTCCCAGGGCTGGCAGGGAGGGGCTGTCACCTGTGCCAACACGCAGGATTGGTAGCTACACCCTGGCACACTGTAGGGTTTTGAAGCACTGCCCAGACCAGGCCAGAGAGAGCCACCATGAATCAGCAATGCCAGCCACTGGAGCCATATGCAGACTGGCCACACGCTTGAGAGCATTTGCCTTCCATGCCTGCCCCTACCCGCTCCCAGTTTTCTGCTAAAGAAGGGCATGTGCTGTGGTGTGTAAGTAGATGTCCAGCAGGGAGCACTGGGAAAGAGACACATCTGGGGAGGAACACCGACTTTAGGATTTCACGTGCTCTGGGTTTGGAAAACAGACTGACCTCGACTCACCTCCCCCGCCCAGGTGCCCAAGCCTTGGCGTTCATACTGGCACTGATACTTGCTGCATAGCTGGAAGACACCAAGCATTGTGAGAAAAGTGCCACACCCTTTGGGATGCCAACTTCCCCACCCTGGCCCTGATGAGTGCCATGCGCCCAGCAGAGAGATCCAACAGCTAGTATCGGTGAGGATGAGAACGGAGAATAGATGGTGCTCAGTGGAGGAGGGGGGGTCACTGACAGGGTTACTCTGTGTTCCAGGGAGGGACCATTTGCTCCAGAGAATAAATACACACATGTTGAGCTCAAGAAAGGTTCCTGAAATAGTTGATGTCATCCCACCTCGAGGAATAAAATACAGCCTCTGGACAAGTTTCATTGAAAAATAATCAAGAAAATTGTAGGCCTCTTTTCTTTCTCCAGATTGATCTAACTCTTGACAATGGTGCAGTGCTGGACAATTCCCAAAGGGGTTTTACAACCACAGTTTCTCAGTGCTCTTCACAACAGACTACTTCTACTATCTACATTTGGGAAATGCATAAATTGCATTTGCAATGTCTGAATCTGGGTTCTAGATTCTCTTTTTGATTGTTTCTAAATCCTTTCTTCAGTTATAAGTGAATCCATTGTAGGCACCTGTAGTTAAGTTTGACCAGCCTACTGAAATCCTCCCACTCTTCTCTCTGTTCCTCAGGATAAATCCCACCTGCCGAAAGATGGTGTTGGAGGCCTGAGGGAAGCTGGCTCCTGCTTGCCCTCCAGGATCAGTTCCTACCCCTGCCGCAGTGCACTGATGCTCCACCCAGAACCAACTGCACCAGGGGCCCTCAGCCACTGGGCTTTTACCTCTGCTGACATCATCAGGAACTCAGTGTGTATTTTCTGAAGAAAATGTAAATTGGGATAAGAGACCAAGAAACATGGCTATGTTTCCTAGAGGCCAAAATGTGTTTAATCTGAAGATTAAAATGAATGACTTAAAGCTTTGCTTTCATAGGAAATGTTGACCATTATCCAAGCATTTCTGACCTTTCTAAATATGTGTCTGAATGGATTTCAACAAAAGGGCATCCCTGGACTCTTACTAAATCCACACCCTTGACTCTTAGTAAATGGAAAGGAAATAAGATATTGCTGGTAAGGGGATACTATTTTGAAATACCATTTTATTCCCCCGCCCAAGTATTTCCTCTCTTCCTTGGGACTTTCCCACATGCAGGCTGCTACATTCTTCTATAACTACTTGACTTTTGAGTTTCAAAATCTGACTCTGGGGAAACAGAAAGATTCTTGGCATGGATTGATGATGATGAAAATGTGTTTCTTCATCATCTAGATGAGAAAAGAGACTGCTGGTTTGAGACAGAGGAGAAAAGTCAAGCAAAGAGAGGAGGGGAGAGCCTGGTCAGTCTTGAGCCAAGAGCCCTGGGCCCCTCTCCATGGCTGAGACTGCAAACAGGGATTAAAGAGCAGCAAGGACCAGCACCCCTGCTCAGGGAGAGCTGCTCAGGCCCCAGGACAGCATGGTGCACAGGATGTAGGAAGGATTAGAGGAGGCAAAGAGCTTCACCATGTGGTGCAGGCAGTGCTCCTCTAATCTGCTCAAATATGTTTTCAGAGATGCCAGTTCAAGATCAGGTCTTTTCGTTACTCTTGCCTCTTTGGACTGAGCTGCCTTAAAAACCACTTCAAAGAGATTGGACCTGATTTCAGGTGCCTCGGTGGAATGTTCCTGAATTATAAAGGCAGGAAAATTTGGTACTATTCCAATCTCTCCAGTTCCTGTCCTTCCAGTGCTGCCTCAAGGATTATGAGGACTTCAGGAATCTCAACCAGAGGAGGGAGGGGGCTAGAGCTTGTGAGGTGACTGCCCAGGAAAATTTTCATGTGGAATGGCAACACCTGGGAGGTTTTGAACTCTTGTCCCCATAAAGTGCTGCTTCCACTTCCCAAGGAAATGCTGAAGGAAGACTCAGAGACAAGGCCAGAGGCCAAGGGCACAAAGCTGGCAGCCCAGGAACCACACCTCATCCAGGCTGAGTCTCTCAGACCAAGGTACCATCATCCCATCATCATCATGGGAGACCAACATCTCCCATCCCCACACCCCAGTTACCAACTCTGGGGACCAAACGTGGGTTGGCAGCTTGGAGATGGTCCCAGAACTTCCCCAAAGCCTGGACTGTGGAGGGCAGGGCTAAGGCTAGGGAATCTGGCTGGATAATGGGGAAAGAGAGATACATCCTGGTTCAGATCATCTGCCACAGGAAAAAGTGCTAAAACAGAAGTCCAGGGGTTGGGTTCCAGTCCTGACCCTGACACAGGCCTGCTGTGTGATCTGATACAAGTGTCTGGCCTTCTCTGGGCCTTGGCTTCCCCATCTGTAGGGGAGAAATAGAATGAGATGGTTCCAAGGCACCACTCCCACTGACAGATACACGAGGAAGTCCTGGCTACTAGTGAGGCATAAGCCATTTCCCTCTGGGCCCAGCTCCTTCCTGTGGTGTGTTAAGACACCCCTCTGAAACCTCCCCTATCAGGTGCAGGATGCTGACCTGCAGAGGTGAACATGGCTACAGATGCACTGGTGCCTGTGATCCCCAAGTGGGAGCAAGTCTCTCAGGCACAGCTCTGGGGCCACCCTCTCCTTGGTGAAGTGAGAAGGCTGTCCTTGTATTTCTGAGATGCTGAGAGGAGAGGATGGAGAGAAGGGACCAGCCAAAGGGTCCCTTCTGGCAAAGGTAGCCAATTGCCCAAGTCCCCTCCTCCTCTCTAGGATCCACTGACACTCAAGGGAACAGGATTCATTCAGAGTTAGGTGCAGCCAGAGATGGGCACCAAGGAAAGCCCCCAACAGAGTGGGCTCTTGCCAACATGCCAGGCATCCAGGAGACCTTCCCTTCAAGGGCTGCTTGTGCCCAAGACAAAGGGCGCCCATCCCGAGCACACATATTCATGCAAACCTCGAAGGGCAGCTGTGTCTCAGTGGGGTACAAGGATGTCCCCTGTCCAGGCTGGGGCAGCGCAGCATGCTGAACCCCATTTGAGAGTTTGTCACAGCTGCCCAACATGCAGGCAGGGTTTCCCAGGAGAGGAGTGAGCTTCCTGATGCTGTGGGGGTGTGAGCAGAGGCGGGACTGTCACTGACTTTGGGTCAGAGATCTCTGAGTCCCTGCCACATGCTGCTTTCTTCCTCATCTCAGTCTATGACATCCAAACAAAAACTGATCATTTAATTCCACAGGAAATTAAATCTACTAACTGGATTCCCAGTACAAGTGTCCAAAGGAATCCTACCACTCCTGGAAAACCCACTATGTATTATTTTTATGAACAGCCCCTAGCTCCAAGATCCACTAGACCCTTTATTGAATCCTCACTACTTTGGTCATGCAGTATTTGCTACATAGAATGCCCTGGTTCATTTTCTTCACCAGGAAAACTCCTATTCATACTCGAAAACCCTGGCTTCATGAGCTTCCCTTTCCCCATCGCACCCAAGGAGGGTTAAATATTAGGTCTCACAGAAGTAGCAGTTCATAAGGGTGCAAAGGATGATGAAGTGGTGCTGAAAGGGCCTCGGCTTCTGGGTCTCTACCTCTGAAAGGCAGGGGCAGGGCCCCTTCCTACTTGTGAACAGTCTTGACATTCTGTCTAACAAGGAGGCTGTGAATAATTCTGCAACTTTGACTTCGACACAAGAAGGGTGTAACTCTGAAGGCTCCCAGAGCAGGAGTCACCCACTGTCACTTCTCAGCTGTTTATCCAAAGGTGCTGACTCGAAGCTCTCAGCCTGCACCAACCCTCCAGATGAGACGTGCAACTGTGTCAATGATTTCTTTAGGCCATCTGGTCAGCAGTGGTGGGAACCCCCATGCCTGGACAGTGCTGTGTCCCAAGTGTCCCCATACCTCACTCCTTCTCCAGCAAGTGGGTCCTGAATGGCTCCCACGTCTGTCTCTCCCTGAGCATCTTGTCATGTTGTTCATGGCCTTTATCAACCTGACATCCCCTTCAGCCTCTAGCTGTCCTCTCTGCCCCCACAGCTCAGCACATGGCCAGGCATGCAGCAAACTCTCAGGAGAGAGGATTTGACTTGGCTCACAGCTCAAAGTGGCACCTTAAGCTTAGAACAAAGTGGACTGTGATTTATGCTCAAGTACACTTGGGTACCACACTGAGCCCAGCCAAAGATATATCCAAGTTTCCCTGTAATAATACCTTGCACATCTTTGTGGCACTTTCTGTTCTCATAGGACACACGTGTGTGCACATGCACTCTCATAAAATTCTTATAAGTCTCCTGTGACAAATGATAGCATCCTTTATCTTATAGAAGATGGAGCAGTAATTAGCCAATGTCAAGGTTCTTAAAAAGGGGAGCAGAGACTGCAGACAGGACTTGGCTGTGTGACTTCTGGTTCAGCGCTCTGTTCTCTGAAAAGGGTTTCTCACCTGCAAGAATCCCAAAAGGGCCACTACCCCTAAGGGGGACCTGTATGCAGAAGATGGATGATAGTCAGAGGCACAAGAGGCCTGGAAAGCCAGGGTACAGCCTCAAGCCACTGTTTTAGACCAGACAGATTAGTGGTAGCAAAAGCAAGAGATGGGTGGGCATGCAGGGCACAGCCCAGGAAGCCAAAAAGCCAAGACCCAAGCATGGAGAAGCCCTATGAGCAGCAGACAGGCGAGGGTGGGACCCCACTCCAGAGGAGAAGGAGCCCCTTCCTCTAGGGCTGAGAGGTACGGGACCCAAGGTGGGACCCCACTCCAGAGGAGAAGCAGCCCCTTCCTCTAGGGCTGAGAGGTGCGGGACCCAAGGTGCCTGAACCCCCAATCCCAGGAGGTGCTCCCTGTGCCTGAGAAGAACAGCCCTCCTGGTAGCAGTGCCCATTCCACCCAGACCTCTGCCAAGATGTTGCAAGGGGCTGTGGCTTTTCTGGTTTTAGCAAAATAAGTTTACCAGAGGAGTGGCTTCTGTGAAATCCATCAGGAGATCGCCCGGTTCCAAAGTAAAGGTCCCTCCCCGGTCCGAGGGGCTCTGTGAAGGTAAAGATATCTCCTGTTAGAGATGCTTCTGGATTGACAGCAAATGCACCAGAAAGATGATGTCCATCCCCCACATCTCCCTTGCTCAACAGTGTTGAGACTGAACCCCAATTTTTTTTTTCTGGAATCTTTATGGATAGAACTAGGGCATGGTGTGGGGAAACTGTCCTTTTTAGAGCTGAAAACAACTTTTCTTAAGTTTTCGGAGTGTTCTTTGATTAGTCTTTTGGGGAAAGACTTTAAAGAGTCCTTTGAATGTGTACCAAGAGAGCAGCCGGTCCTGCAGGGGAGGATCCATTGGCCTTTAGGAGCTAAATCGATCTGCACAAAATATGGGGAAGATGCTCATGGTGTGTGGGCAGCACTTCTGAAGATTATGCTCCTTGGTTTTGGAAAACATTCTGTCCTCCTGCTCTGGGGTCTTAGCTGCATGGGTGGTCTTGAGGCCCTTTGGAGGGGATGAAAAACAAGGAGCCATCAACTTGACACCAGCAGGGCCCTAAGGGGAGAGATGGCCAGGAGAGGGAGCCCTGCGGCCTTTGGAAGGATGTCGCCTGCTTTCCCTGCCTGGCCAGCACCACTCCCTTGTGTTTGTAAATATTTCATCCTGGGTTTAACCAGCTGGAGGATCTGTGCTGGGAGCTTGTGTCCATGCTGGAGACAAAATTGCAAGAAGACTCCCTACAGCGGAGAGAAACCCAACTTAAGATGCCAGGAGGTGATCTGCAGAAATACAGAGAACCTCAGTCTCAGTCAGTCACTGGCTACAGGGGCCAGCCACATTCCTGTGTCTGTTCCAGACTCCTGGGGAAGGGACCAGGGAAAGACCAGCCTTGGTCATGAAGGAAATGGGCTTGGACTATTGCTATTTAGATACTGCCAGGATTCATGATCCCAGAAACTGCAGAAATCTCAGGCAGCCATCCAGTTCAGAGCACCTGATGCTAGCCCCTGAGCTGGGCAAAGGAGCAGACCTTCTTATCTTAGGAGGAGGAAACTGAGGCTTGGAGGAACAAGGGCTTTGGAGGTGAGCAGTCACAAGGCCTTGAATGGAGCACCTGGGAACAGATTGGAGCTCTGGTCTTGCCTTCAGGACACCTGTCCTGTGTGCACAACTTTCCTCTGCACGTACACAGACCAGAGCAACCTTTGACTCAGCATCCACTTGGACAGCAGCAGGTTTGTCTGTGTGTGGACCAATGCCAGAGTGACCTCAGCTAGGTCACACAGAGAAAACCAAGAGAAAAGTCTCCTGTAAAGTCTTTGTCACTGTCCATTCCCATCCCTGGCAATTTCCTCTGATAAAGAGTAATAGTTCCCATTTTCAAATTATTAACATGGCTTATCCTGTAAAAGGAAAGGGATGGAGAGAAGAGTGTTTTTATTCCTCTAAGTTGTCAATCATGGAGTGTGTGTGTGTGTGGGGGGGTTCTCCCTTGCTCTCCTACAGTAGAGTGATAGCTTATGTAAAATGATATTCTAAACCAAAATTGCCTCCAAGAATCCCTTATATTGCTCTTAAAGTATAGTGTACATGACTTTGTATCATTGCATGTCTCCCAAAAATGGTTGGCTTATGTTTCGGGGACAGGGTGCATGAAAATCTGAATACACAGAAAGGATCATGCAAAATTTAAGCATACACACCAAATGTCACTCACTAAAAGGACCCTACTTGCCTAGCTCACAGCAGTTACTCCTTGGTACTTCTTCCATACCTTGGCCCCTGGGGACAGCTGGCTCTTGCCTTCTGACTTCTGAGGTGAGCTGACTTTCTGGAGCTTGGGAGACACCAGTGGTACTGAGGCTTGTGTGGCAGCCGTGGTGGAGTCTGTGGCTGGGGCTGTGGTGACTCCCACTGCCTCGGCCAGGTCTGGAGGGAGGTCGTCTTCATCACTGCGGTTACTAAAAGCACATGAAGCTCTGCTCATTACAATAACACACGGGCTGCGCAGAGGTGGGGGCGGGGGCTCCCTCGGCACACATCCACTTGACATCCAGCGTAGAGTCAAAGACACTGACTTTTTTTATACCTAAGTAAATTTGAGCTGGATTTTCTGTTACTTGCCAGGACTTTTTCTTTTTTATTGTGGTGAAATACATATAAAGTGCTATTATCATTTCAAGTCCTTGTAACTGTACAGTTCTGGAGCATTAAATACATTCACAAAATTGTGTAACCATCACCACTACCTGTCCCACAAATCTTTGCATTCACCCCCAAAGAAACTCCATATTGTTACTAAACATAGCTCTCTGTGGCCCCCTCCCCACAGCCTCTGGAAGCATCTATTCCCCCATCTGACTAATGAATTTGCCTACTCTAGGCACCATGAAAGCACAATCAAACCACCTCTGTCCTTCCGGGTCTGGTTTGTCACATTTGCTAGAGTGTTTTCAAGGTCTACTCATGTTGTGACATTCATCAAAACGTCATTCTTCCATGGTGAGGAATACTCCACTGCGTGGATGTACTGCATTTTCTTGTCCATTCATCTGTTGATGAACACCTGGGTTCTTTGCACCTTTCAGCTCTGTGACTGATGCTGCTACGGACATAAGTGCGCAAATATCTGCTTGATCCTTGCTTGCAATTCTTTTGGATTAGAATTTCACCTAGGAATAGAGTTGCTGGGTCCTATGCTACTTATTTGCATAAGCTTTTGGGGGAACCACCAAAGCAAAGGATATTATTTGGAGAGGTGTCCCTTAGGCAGGTGTATACAAAGCTCATAGGAACTTATTGCTCTGAGCCAAAGGCATGATAACCTCTTTTGTGGCCTAACAGCAAACTGTCCTTTGGGTGTGACAGGCTGGTTACAGGGAAGGAGTGTTTGTTTGGAAGCCAAGTAGCTCTGGTCTTAGAATCTCTCTGTGGGGAGGAGGTAACCTGGGAAGAAATGACTTGACAGAAAGCCACTATAATGGAGGGGAAGTCTGGCCTGGCACTGTGGCTTATCTCCAGGCTTGGATTTGGAAGGAAGCTTTAATGTCCCAAAGCATATGCCAAGGTTGGGAGCCCCTTCTGACCTGGTCATCCTGGCATGGCACTGAAGCAGTGCCATGGATTCCCCATGGACAGTATCTTCTCAAACTTTTAAGAAATTGACAAGTCTCCTAGCTGCTAACCTACCAGTGTGCTGCCAGTGAAGCAAAGTTAACTTAGAAGGCCTGAGACCCCATACACATTCCAAAGGTACCACTGGCACTGACCAGCTCCTGGGAAACATCCTGTAGGCCCTTGGGGTATCCTGCCTGGTGGGAGTGTCTGTGTACCCAACACTTTGGGCCATGTCAGAGTTTATGCTATACATGTGCTATATGGTGAATCACCTGGATTTGTATACCTGAGGTTTTAGGACTCTGCTTTATCAATCTGACCTGGGGCAGGGGTGGGGGCAGTTTGGAGACTGAGTAGCTAAGGTCAGTCATGTGGGTCCTCCATGCCTATGTGACTGACCCCCAAAAAGGACCCTGGATCCAAAGGCTTTCATTGCTCGAGTAAGCTTCCCTGGTTGGTAATACTCTTATATGTTGTCGCCCATTATTTCTGCAAGAATGAATCCCTGCCCATGTGACTTCATGGAGACAGGGCAATGGGACTCCTGCCTGAGGATTCCACCTCTGTGCTTTTTCTCTTGGTTGCTATTAATCAGTTTTCTTCGCTGTAATAAATGGTAACCACGAGTATAACTGCTTTTCTTAGTTCTATGAGTCCTTCTAGTGAGTCATCATCTTTGAGGATGGTCTTGGGGACCCCTGACATACCATCTCTACTGGAGCCATCCTGGTACAGGGGTCGAGTTTTCAAAATGATAGCTGAGCTCAAGAGTATAAATAAAAGACCCATGGCTGATGGGCACAAGGGAGGCCTGAGCACGGTCCCTTGTGATGGCCCCTGGGCAGTGGGCCTCATGGGAAACAGGCCCTAGAACACAGCTGCAGTGTGGGTGGGCCATGGGGACTTTTGGATCAGTCTGTATATAGAAAAACTCACAAGGAGACTTTAAGATTGAGTACTAAAAAGGGGAAAGATGAGATTTGAACAAGTTTGTGGAAAAATTAATAAGATATCCTATATTTTCTCCCATACAGATGAAACAGGTCTGATAGGTTACATGTGCCTGTGCCTATTTAATTTTCTCAAAAACCTTGTATTACAATCTCCAATTTCTCAGAGAATCAGATGTGATTTCACGGGTTCAAGGTCACATGCCTAGGTATGTGAAGGAGTTGAGTTAGAATATTTACCTCATTTAAAACCATTTGGTAATATGGCTAGTTAAGTGGAGCACTGGGGTAATTTTTTTTTTGCTTCATTTGAAAGAACTGTATCCTTAAAAGCATATTTACTATTTGCTTTTACATAAAAAGCCATTTAAAAAACATAACTCATCTTTCACAGCAGGAAGTCGACTGTCTAACATTTAAAAGCTCCAAATTTTTCACAGGTTTTTATAATCTTTTGTCTTAACTTAGATCTTATGACAAAGAAACATATCTAAAATTCAGTAATTTTGCCTCAGTTACTAAGGTAAATTGATGTTAAATTCACAAAATAATATTTTAAAAAGTAAAATTGTGTGTGTAAAGCTTTGCTTTGAAATTATTTTTTCTATTTTGATAATATATGCATAAAAGCTTGTCTAAAGTAATGATCATCTGTTGTGAACACTGTTTTGCAGGTTTGTTGATTTGTTTTTTGTGGTGCTGGGAAGAACCCAGGGCCTGGTCCATACTAAGCAGGATCTCTACCACTGAGCCACATTCCCACCCACTACTGGGTACTTGTGATGTCATGGTTTTGGGGAATGGGTTACTTTTCTCTTTGAACTTACATGTCATTTATTGAACTTTTAAAGACTTGTTTTCACTGTGTTCAAATAAGTAGTAAAGTTATATTCTTAGAAAAAGGTAAAACAGCTCACCATTTTCTTTCCAGTCCAAGGCTGGTCTGGAACTTGTGGGCTCAAGAGATCCTCCTTCCTCAGCCTCCTGAGCCGCTGGGGAGCACAGTGTTTACCACCGGGCCCCCCTTGCTAGCCATTTTCTAAACCTGCTAGCTACAAACATCCAGATGACACTTGCACCTGCCTCTGCTCTGCACAGCCCCTCTGCTTGGCTCCTCTGCTCCCCTTTGTCTGCACACAGTGGCCACACCTCTCTGTCACATTTCCAGGAAAGAACATGGCTGAGGTTTTTATTTATATTCTTAAAAGCAGTGGCTTAAAAACTCCTTCAGAGCACCTGAATGTTACGATGGCCTTGGTAAAGCAACTAACATCTGAGTACACATAACTCAGGCCTCAGAACCAGAAGAACCATGAGAGTGCACACTGCACACGTCCATACACAAAAATGATAATATAGAAAATAATTCCAGAAAATCCAAAATCTGAGTTTTCCATTTGTGTTTCTTGATCATCTGCCTATCAACTTTATCAATATCTAGGAGTTAAGTAGATGAGCAAATGAGCAGTAACCACTGTTGAAGATTTAAGAACTATTTCAGGGAAGAAAACGTAACATTGGCAAAATCCCGTCCATTACATTTGCAATTTTCTACTAATGGGGAAATGCTGCCATTCTTTGATTTTTCAAAACAGAATATTTGGCGGGGGTGGGGGGAGGGCAGCTAAATAAACATGCTTTTAAGTTACAGGTTTGAAAAGGGTTTTCTTCAAAGAGCCCATTTGGTGAGTGAGTGAAATTTTCCTTCCTTCCAGGCCATCTAGCCGTCAGTCATTATTTCAAACATGATTACACATCCCAAATGGGTGATAATGATATTTTGAGTTTCAAAATGTGAAAGGAAAGGCAAATCCCACCAGCCTTATCCTTGGGGAAGCAGATTTTCATGGTTTAATTTGTTCCCCAGAGATCATTAGGATTGTTAATTATTTTATTTTTTTTAAAGGACTGTTAATTATTTGAACCCTGTTCATTTTGGTTTTCCTAGGAAATGTGCTGCTATATTGTCAAGAAATTTCTTTTAAAGCTAATGAGGTAGAGTGTGTCCATCCTTACTCCCTCCCCCCACAGCATGCCTCTTCCTCTTTCCACAAGGTGCAAATGGAATCTGGCAGATCACATCTGGAGCCACCTGCATGCCCTAACTTCACACTCTGGAGACCCACAGACTTGAACCTTTTCTCAGAAGTTTCCAGGTTCCAGGGAAGAAAGGAAGGATAGCACATCCATGGCCTGGCCCTTTACTAGGGGCTTTACCTTATGCTAACCCCCACAAAATTTCTGAGGTAGACATTAGCACATCCATTCTGCAGATGCAGAAATAATAGCTCACAAGTAAATTTCTCAAGAACTTATAGCTGTAAACTGGCCAGAACTCCAACAGAAAGAAGCCTTTCCAGCCCCAGAACCCTCATGCTTCTGTTGCATCTGGAGACATCCCTGCAGCTCCCTGACCAATTACACACCCAGACCCAGTATCCGGCTCATAGCCAAGGTCAAGAAAAGGGAACTACCATTTGTGACTAATCAACCACCAACTTTACTACAACACTTTTCTATCTTTTATGGATTGTAACTATTTGCCACTCTGTCTTTGCCCCCAATACACTGTGACTCTTTGGATGGGAACTGCCAGAGACACTTTGCTCTTCCCTTAACAATACCCAGAACAATCTAGCGCACACCGTAGCCAAGAGACTTTTGTTAAGCTAAGCTGAAAAGAACTGGATGGGCTCTGGTGGAAGGTGGCTCCTTCCACCGGTCTCACACAGAGTTCAGTGCTTAGCTTTGACTCTGTGGACAGACCATGCTACCATTTTACCACTATGTCATGGGAGGCAGCTTCTGCTATGGCCTCCAGTGATCCCTGCCCTGTTATTCATGGTATCATGTAGTGCCTCCTCTTGAGTATGAGCTGCACCTAGTGACTTGCTTCTCATGAACAGAATGTGGCAAAGTGATAGGTTGTCATTTCTGTGATTAGGTTACATGACTGTGACCTTTGCCTTGCTAGCACCCCTTCTGGCTCTTCTTGTGGGCTTTCTCTGATAGAGGAAGCCTGGGTGACGACAACTGAGGGTAACCTGGTAACCTTGACCCAATGCCCTTGAGTAATAGCAACTATGTGAAAGGGGCTTTGGATGAGACCACAGCCCTCAGTGACTGCCATCTTGAATATAGCCTTGTGAGAGATCCTGGCACAGAGGAGCCAGCTAAGCCAAGCCTGGACTCCAGCCCTCTGCAACTGGGAGGCAATAACTGAGGATTGTTTTGGAGTAGTTTGTTACATAGCAATCAATAACGAGTACATGTGTAATGTTTACAGTAGGAAACTTCTGGTCCCATTATGACCTACGCTGGAAATAAATAAAATTTGGAGAACGTCTCTCTCTCTCTCTCTCTCTCTCTTTCTCTCTCTCTCTCTATCTGGGAATAGTCTAAAGGGATAAGAAGCATTTATAACCAAATTTTTAGCATCACTGCAGTTATAACTGAAAAACTTGCAGTTCAGAACTCACAAACTATATTGTCTTGTTAACTTCCTCACTCGAGGAGGCTTGATTTCCGGTTTTTCCACAGCTGGCTGGGCAGCTTCCACACGTATAGGGATAGGACTTCTAGAGACATACCAGAAAAGAGAACACCACCAATGAAAAAGGTTTATGGTCTCGTTTTAGTTAGACTGCTTTCTCAGTTAATTCATACCTTAATAACGTTGGTAGTCAAGAAATACATTTTTTTGCCTTTTTATTCTACTTATTTAATAATTGTAACTAAAAACAGAAAATCCAAAACAAACAAACAAAAATGATGGAGAAGAAAATATAGCAAGTGAGGAACTAAATACAATTGGGGAACCAAATAAAATTTCCCTGCCCCAAACAGCCACCCCACAATATGAGCGTTTGATTCATAACCAGATTTTGCCAGTAAAATGGATGAAGTAAACTCAGTTTTACTTCCCCCAAAATCTGGTAGCTATGTATTTTAAACATAGCACAGAACACCTTTTAAGAAAATAAAGAAGCATAGTATATTTTATGTGAAAGATGCATACTCAGCAGACCAACAGAGCTTACTCTAAAACATTTTAATTCTATGTGCGTGTGAAACTGTTAAAAATTAAGTTTAACTTTTATCTTTCTTCACTCATTTATGTCAGACAACTGATGTGCCCTACTCAAAACAATGATTTTAAGGAAAAGCTTTAAATATTTTTGAAGTGGCCATGACTAAATTCATTTTTTAAAAAATCAGTAATGGCTTTCTTTTTTGGGGGGTGGGTACTAGGGATTGAATTCAGGAGCACTCGACCACTCAGCCACACACATCCCCAGCCCTATTGTGTATTTTATTTAGAGACAGGGTCTCACTGAGTTGCTTAGTGCCTCCCTTTTGCTGAGGCTGGCTTTGAACTCTTGATCCTCCTGCCTCAGTCTCCCAAGGTGCTGGGATTACAGATTCACCACCATGTCTGACTAAAGTCAGAAATGACTTTCTAGCACCAAAGGAGCATCTAAATAAGTTGAGTCAGTCTGCAAGGGACCCCCAGCAAGTCAATTAACATTTAACAATTAACATTTCTGGGCTTGTGTTCTCTTCTCTCCAATGCCAAATTTTGTGATCAGTATGTGGCTGGTGCCTAATAAATGTTTGTTGAAGAAACACAGGAATGAGGAAATGAGGAACTGAAGTCATGCTTTCCTCAGGCTGGGAGCTCAGAGGAAGCTGAATATGATCCCTGAAAGGTCTCAGCCTCCTCAGGGCACAGAGCTCTGCTTGGGTAGAATGGCCGATATCTGCAAAAGCTTGATGGAGAAGTTTACTTTCAACCAAGAACATAGGTTGGAAATCGTAAGGCGATAAAAAGGAATGTTGACTTTTATTTGAGGCATCAAGTATAAGATTTCCCTAGCAGAGTGGTTCTATAGCGCAGGGGCTGTTTGTTAAATTGCTGACTCCGACCCCCCAAACCCCAACCCCACGATCTGAAAGCCCTGGAGTTGGACTCAAGAGTCTGTGCCTTTAACAAGAGACTGATGCAGTCATCCTCGGACACATTTGGAGGGAACTTTACCGCAGGCAGCCCCAGCAGGTATTAGTGACAACAGGTTGGTAATGAAGCTGCCATGAGCATAGGTTGCTACTGACTTGGTCCCGAGTCATACAGGCGCATGACAAGGTCATATCTATGTGTTATGAGACAATGAAGTGTCTAAGTTCTCTGTTGGTATAGCACTTAGCAATATTAAATCCGAGACTAAGCAGGTGTTTGAGCTAGGTCTTTGAGGTTCACATTCCCTTAGCTTCATTTTCCCTCTCGGATGGAAATTATCAGCTAATTTCCATGTCAGCAGTGTTTCGAAGATAATGTCGACTACATCGAGGATCATCTCCCCATTTGAATAAGAAGCAACAGACCTTACGTTAGTGTCCTGAAGACTGGATTTCTTATTGATATTTACAAATGTCGAGTCCTCTTTTCCAATCTGTAAGACAAGATGGGTTAGTCAAAACTGAATATCTTGGCACACAAAAATATTTTCAAGTCTTCTACATTCTAAGGATTATAGAAATATGAAGGTGGACCAAAGAGGAAATTCATCATGTATTCAGTCAATAACAACCTTGTTCTGGTATTTACGTAAGTTAACAGAAATGTGTTTTCTTGAGTCATGCCCCTGTATGCGGATTAAGACATAATTATTCAAATGCAATCAATTATTGTATTCATACTTTATTGAACACCTGCTAGGTAACAGCTCATGCTTGAATGAGAAAGGGATGGTGTGGGAAAAGTCAAACCCACACTGGCTCACCTCACAGTTTAGATCAGGAATAATTATCAGCTGTATGCTCACACGGCCTTACAGTTTACAAAGGAATCTGGAATCTGTTCTTTCACATCAGTGGAACAAGCCTGGGAGGAATTACATCACTTGATTTTGATGGAAGCCTTGTCTTCCTCCCTCTGGTGAGTCCCAAAGAATGACAGGGGAGGAAGGGACACCCACTCATCCTGCCAGGCCAGAACGCACAGTGCTCAATGAGAGACACAGTCCTCACACTCATCACAGCACACAGAGCCAGGCCTCTGTTCTAAATGCAAAGTGAGCAATACTACCTGGACACTGGCTCCAAGGACACTGAACAGTTGGCCTGCACAGGTGCCCACAAACACATCAGCCCTACTGGCCTGCTGGAACTTGGCTCTTTCCCTTACACCCTTGCTCTACACGGAGGCCAAGAGGGATGCACAACCCTGGGGGGATGCACAACTGTCCCCCCAGCCCCTCAGGACACTCTGAGCCAGGGGTTTCCAAGGCAGGTCCCTGTTTTCCTGTGAACACCAGTTCTACTTATAATAGTGGAAACTGTTTCACAAAGTGTTCTGTGGCCAATCAGGTGTGAAGGAAAACAAAACAGGTTTCTTTGCCGCAGGACTTCTCAGAACCTATTAGAAGATGTGTGCATTGGGACTGTTTCAGGGGATTTAGTGAGCAGTATTTCCAGAACAATCAGGAAGCCTCCTGTAGAGCTGGTGCACCTCATGACATCTTGGGAAATGCTGCTCTGAAATTAGTAATTCACATCTCTCTCTCTCTCCCCCTTTCCTGCTCTCATGCCCTTCCACCCTGTCTGTTTGGCCAGGGCACTTTCTTTTCTTCAAACCTATTTCTCATCTTTTTCTACATTGTGCAAAATGAAAAGTTTCTGACACACTGTACTTTCTCACGGGAGCAGAAACATGGGTCCGCCTCAGATGGTGTGTGCAGCATGGGGCCAATGGGCACATGATTGAGCTTCCTAATGTAGATCAGAGCAGCTTTGTAAACTTGGAATATGTCCGTTTTATTGGTTCCATGAGAGTATAAAAATGGCATAGTCTAAAATGATGGAGATAGCAGAATGAAGACAAAGGTAATGTGTGTCTGTAACTTTAATATGTAACATGTGATGAGAAGAAGTCAACCAGACCATCCTATAAAAAGTGCTAGCACTGTGACCTACTATCAGAGCCCCTGACAACTTCACCACGCCATATCCGTAGGAATTATTGTTGATAATCTGCACAATGGTAGGGCAAGGCATTGCGCCAGGCACTTTACACAGATTGTCTCAGTCTTCACAATAACCTAAGGTGGTGGATACTGTTATCCTCATTTTACACATGAGAAAGCGGAGGCTCAGATTAATGAACATGTTTAAGGTGACAATGCTGATAAACTGTAGACTGACTCAAACCCAGGCCATCTGACTTTCAAACATAAATTCTATACCTTACTGCTTCCTGTTTATATCACAGTCCCTAAATAGAAGAACTTCTGTAAGCCTTTTCTGGGTTTTCATGGTATGTTCTGGAAGGATCTAAATTACTCAGATTGCTAAATAAATGGGGATAATAATATGAGTGATTATTAAATATTGCTTTGTTCTCAGCAACACAGCCATAAACATTAGGTTCATGAGGAATGAAAATCGGTATATAGTTCTCTAGTGAGCTCATGGGCAACTGTAGCTTCTCATATACTGTTCCCAGGACAGGGATGGCAAAGGGATTTCTACTTGAGTGACGACTTTGCTTGACTGGTAGTATCTCCTTGGAAGATCTTCTGTGTAGAAGATAATCCTGAGGCCACATTTAGGGTCATGGGGAGTGTGGTGGTCACTGCATATAACTAGTGACACCTGTTATGGGTGCTAGTGGGGGTAATGGCAGTTACAGAACTGTCATCTCTCATCTCCAGCTTGTTCTCTGCGCCTCTACTTGGACCTGAGGCAGAACCAGCAAATTCAGTTCACTGCTTTCCCAGCTGGTTTCATGACAGGACATGTCAATAGGGGGCGCTAGTGGGGTAGGACTTGCTCTTTCCTTTTTCCAGTTTCAGTGAATCACCAGCCTGGCTTCTTCAACTGGGCAGTGGTAGTTCCTCCAGGCCACATGGGGCTCATCCTCCAGCTCAGAGACACCGGCACTGGCCACAGGGGCCCTTACTCAGAAATCTAAATGTCATCAGCATTGGGCTCCTACACTGAGTATCTTAATTTTAATATTTACAGCACATGATTCCCTCAGCCATGAAGCTGGAAAGTGCTTCCAAAGTTGCTCCTTCTAGAACCTTGGAATGTGTGACTCCAGATATGGTCCCAGGAGTTGTTTGGAAATCAGATTCCTCAGCCCTGCCCTGACCTGTTGAATCCAGGGGGCTGGGCCAGCTCTCCTGAGGATTCAAGTACATTGACATCTCAATTAATAACTGGATAACAGTTAATAATTCTTGCTAGTAAAGGCTCAGTTCACATACCAAGGTGTGGTCCCTCTCTCCAGGCTGGACCCTGACTGACGTGGTGTCTCTGTCCCCGATGGCGTGGAGGAAGTCTGTAACCTGAACGCAGGGGAGCGGGGCTCCGCATACCTGGGCATTCACCCGGGAAGCATTCTCCAGCTGCGCTTTCAGAATGTTACACTTCACGTGATCCGCCACTGGTGAGGGCAACAGGGGTGTCTGAAGAGTCTTCTCAGAAACCTTCTTTTCCTCAGCCTGAGACAAAACAAAATGCAGAGGATGGATTGTAAACAGAGTAAAAAGAAAACACGCACGTTAACTTTCCCAATGGTCAAAACTACACAGAACACAGATCCAAGTATCCAGACAAGTGGGTCACCAACTTTATACATTTGAGCCCCAGGGTTCACAAGCAGGCATCCCATTCTCTTGTGAAGGAGGCGGAAGACACATGGGTGGGAGGAGGTGAAGTCCCAGAAAGCAAGGAAGGGGCTCATTCCGGGGTCAGGAGGCAAGAGCCAGTGGCAAAACCACACTTCAGCCCTGCTCAGCGTCATTCTCCCCACAATGGCTAGTCTGACACAGAAAGAGCCAATGCTATGACTTGTAGGGTCAAGGGAAACTGCAAAATATCTGGGGATGCTTTCACAATAGATCTTGCTAAAAACTGATTTGTGTGTGTGTGTGGTGCTGGAGATTAAACCCAAGGCCTTGTGCATACCATGCAAGTGACCTACCACTGAGCTACATGTCCAGTCCCCAAAACGGTTATTCTTAACAAGGAATTTGTATCTATATTTCTTTTTTGGAGAGGCAGGGAACTGAACCCAGGGCTAAGCACAAGCTCTGCCACTCAGCTACACTCCCAGCCCCTGTGACATTATTGTAGAGCATCTTGGACTTCAGTAATGTGGTGCCACCTTCACTATTTTCACCATCTCCCATGTGTTAACTAAACATGTACCTAAAATTCATGTGATCCAGTTAAGGTGGGGCACCCTGGGACTACATATTCATATTTGAACCATGCTCAAAGCAATGATATCTTTGAAATCTTAGGCTTGGAAACTATTCTATTTTATAATAGACATGATGATATTTACGTAATAATTAAAATAAAAAGCACTTATCCACTTGGGTAACCTGAAATCATCTTTAATAGTACACACACCACTTTTGGGAAATAATGTCTTATTGCTAAGTGTACCTATCAGGGCCATTGCATGTCCCAGAACTAATATGGTGCTTGATGCAGAGTAGATGTCCATTAAACACGTACTGAGGACAATCATGATGATATACAGCTATCATCAGAAGAGATATGCATTTAATAAGAAAGCACAAAACCATGAGATTGCTGGAAGCCAATTCAGCAGTATCAGTATCATGACAGTCATCATGTACCAGGGCAAGAAGGAAATGTTCTAAAGCCCTCAAGTTCTTCATGTCCCCAAATTAGTCAGTCACTAATTTGAAAATCTTATTGAGCACTTATTGGTACTCTTAGTAGCAATATTATAAAAGCCACAGAGGAAGCAAAAGGCAATTGGCTGACAGACGCCACTCGACAAAGAAAAGAGGACATAGTATCCAGTTTCCCAGGGGGACCTCCAAACACACGGAGAAGCATTTGGTAGAGTAAGCAGCCATTTCACATAATGCCAGAATCGGGAGAGGCAGAAAACCTGGATTTGCATCTCAGCTTTGCCTTACTAGTACCATTTAAAAAGAGAGTGGGGTTGCTAGGGGTGTAGCTCAGTGGTTAAGAGTGTTTCCCTCGTGTGTGCAAATCCCTGGGTTTCATCCCCACCAGTGTGTTGATGCACACACACACACACGCACAGATAATGATGGCAAAAAGAAAAAAAGCTCCAGTACGTAACATTTGCTGAGAGCTTACTATGGGCCAACCACTGACTTCGAATTTCATATGCATGTCTCACTTGATCTTCTCATTAGTTCCTTCCATTTGGAAGGAGGTACTATAATTATCCTCTCCATTTTAATAAAAGGTGAAAGATTTATGTGATATAAACAGAAACCAGAGTATTAAGATGCTCATTTTATAGATGAGAAAAACAAAGCAGAGAGATGGAAATGGCTTGCCCAAGGTCACTCAGGAGAAAAGCAGAAGGGCCAACATTCACATTCAGGAGCAATGACTTTGGTGGACTCCTAAGCCAGAGCTCCAAAACACTCCTCTGACCCTCTCTGTCTCAGTACCTCTCTTATTTAAAAAAATATTTTTTAGCTGTTGATGGATATTTATTTATTTATTTATTTATTTATATGTGGTGCTGAGAATCAAACCCAGTTCCTCACATATTCCAGGCAAGTACTCTACCACTGAGCCCCAGCCCCAGCCCATGTCTCAATCTTGGAAAAATTTTTAAAAAGATACAAAGGACACTTTCATGCTAGATTCTTTGGTTAGAAAAGAAAATATAACAAAAAATTGCTTTGGATGGGAAAGAAAATATAACAAAAAATTGTTTCTGAATGACCTAAGCCATCCAGTTGTGCTTGAAGAACTGGTTCGTTGGACTAGATTCATTACCCTCAGGGACTGTTTTCTCCTTTAGGCAAACAACTAACTTATTTTTAACTTATATTTTAAAAGGTAGGATTTATAGCATAGACTTTGGATAATTTATCTTGTTTGCAAATCCTGTTACATTAAGATATCTGTTCCATATTGAATGGGTGTTTTCACTGATATCTGAAGAGTTAATTTTTAATTAGGCTTAATTGTTCTGGAATAGTATATGAATTAAATTAGTTATTAAGCCCATCTGAGGTTTCTGACAATTGCTTGAGGGAATGTGGTTATACTGACAGTAATGACCGAAGACCTACTTAAAAAAAGGAAATGCTGCTAAAATAAGAAGAGAACAGCAATTCAGCATCGATCTCCCCCTTAAACTTTGGAATTCTAAACTGCTTTTTGGACATACAATTCGAGCCATCTCGTTCCTGTTCCATCTGGGTGAAGCAAGAGTAACAATATTCAGCTGTATGAATTGACTCAAGTAAAGGCCAACATAAATTTTGGAAAATTTGTGCAGCATTGTATGAATTTTTTTGTTTGTTTGTTTGTTTAAAAGGCATTTCTATCTGGGCACAGTGGTGCATGACTATCATCTCAGCTACTCAGGCTAAGGCAGGAGGATCACAAGTTCAAAGTCACCCTGGGCAATTTAGCAAGACGCTGTCTCGAAATTAAAAAAAAAAGGTCTAGGAATGTCAGTGGTAGAGCACCCATGGGATGATCCCCAATACCCCACCCCCATTCCCCCCACACACAAAAGAAAAGAAAAAGGCATGTCTATGGGAGATCACAAAACCACAACTCTAGTCTGGAAAAGGGTCCCAGAATGTTGTGCTTTCTGTCTTCTCAATGACCATACTTGATATTTTATGTTCTATTTGAATCATGGAAAGACACTTTATCGTTCAATATTTCAAAACATACAGATGGATGCCAATTTTGGGCCTTGGGATTATTAGAGTTGGAAACAAGCCATCTGTTGGAAGATGTCATCTGGGAATAAAGAAATGATCAGATGCATATTTAAATTGTTGATACAAATTGTTTACACATTGGAAATCTAATGAGATTCACATTTCTGTGATAATTCTGGGTACAACTTTGGAACCGAGTAGTGAAAATGACTTCTCATCATTAAATAATCCCAGGAGGTTATCTAAGAAGAAACAAAGGATGCTCAATCCTTATGGTTGGGGAAAACAAACTTTAAAAGCCATTCAAGCCAGTATTCCCAATTGTGGTATCATGATATCAAGCGAGGCCTATTGCAAGGAATGCTCTATTGTTGACAAAGAATCATAGTGTGAAATAATGTGCTCTGCTTATATGTTGGAATGGAGTCAGAGTTACCTGGAAAATCACACTGCCCTAGTTTACTTGCTTATGGATTTTTTTTTTCTTTTCTTTCTTTGTTTGTTTGTTGTTTGGTGCTGGGGATTGAACCCAGGGCCTTGCACTTGCTAACCATGAGCTCTGCCACTAAGCTACACTCCCAGCCCCCTCATGTCTTTCTCTGAATGGAGGAGAAAGGAGGGAAGTTATAGTAAGTTATAGTGGAGCCCCAGGCCAATGCTCTGTAGTGCACAGGCATGCCTTCACCCAGAGCAAGCCACTGTCCCCAGTGTCCTACTAATGGTCATGGCAACTACAAACTACTATAGCACTTGTGAGTTCTCTGCTGTACAATTTGCTGTATTTCACCGCAAAATAGTTTTAGATGTTGTCAAACTCTGGGTAAGCCCGTATTAAAGCCATTTGTCATGTGTATTGTTAAAGAAAAGTTGAAAGTCAAGAGATTAAGAAGAGGGGGAAGATCAATCCAGAGGGCACATGATATATTGGGCAATGCCTTGCACTGTAATTCACCCAGCAAGAAGGTAAGTGAAGTTCTGCTCCTAAAAGACAGCCTGAGCAGAAATGTCAAGAAAGATGGAG
>JAJEJO010002589.1:360748-396969 GCA_020662805.1 Glaucomys volans
TTGATAGATTATATGATCTATCAAAATGTATAAATGCATTCTACTGTCGTGTACAACTAATTAGAACAAAGATTCCTTTAAAAAAGGCATGTTATGTTTCTAAAATCAAATCCATTGACTTCGATTTTTTTACCACTTGGATTAGTTGGCCACCTTTGCTCCCTCTAACTTAAATTTGCTCATTGACATATTAAATATTCATTACAAAGCAAAACATGCGCTAAGTACTGTTAACAATTGGGATCTAGGAAGGTAAAAGAAAATGGCTGAGATACAATTCTGGTGGTCTGAAAGGAGAGCAGATAGAGGCACAGATATTCCAAATGAAAGTGGCAAAATTGCAATCAGCTATAGGAGCAATAGAGAAGGCACTCCAACACCTGGAATGGTGGGAGAGTGATAGGGAATGTTTCACTGATAACATCTGGGCTGGTTCCTGAGGGATGCACAGGAGTTCACCAGGACAGAGGAAGGCAAGAGCAAGTATAGGGTTGGAGCTGGGACTGGCACAGCGTCTGGTGAGAGGAGAGGAGCTCTATGTAACCAAAGTGTGCTAAGGAGTCAGTAGGCTGGAGACTTTGGCAGGGGCCAGGTTATGAAGGTCTGTGTGCAGCCAGCTCAGCAGGGTGGCCTTTATCCCAGGAGGGTGAACTCTTGCTAGGCCTTAAGGCACTTGGACAGAGCCATCTGGTGAAAGTGGATTTGGCAGCTTCTGCAAGGGAGGCTGTACTGGAGGAGGTGCCCATCAGGAGGCTGCCACGATTACCCAGATATGAGATGAGGCAGGGACTCAGCATGGGCTGCCTGGCCAGCAATGAGGGCACAGAGCTCAGTCTTCAGGCAAGTGGGTTATGAGTCCCTGTTTCTAGTTCGGCCAACCCAGAATTGTTCCCCTGGTCTAAGAAGGTGGAAAAGATCATGCTGTTTTGCCTGCTCCCAGACTCATGCCATGTCAGGGCTGGCAGAACCCTCCGCTACCATCTCTTCACTGCCACCCCATCCCCAGAAGAGGAATTTGAGGCACTGAGAGGGACCTCATTGCACAGCGGGAACCAGCACTGAAGCCTCCTGACTCTACCTCTGCCTTAGCACCAGGTTAAGAACCAGTTCTTTCCCCCAGTTCATCAGAGGCAAATTCTCTGCTAAAATATAATAAAAGTAAGTTTCTAAAAAAAAAAAAAAAAAAAAAAAAAACAGAAGCACACATACAAAATCCAAGCCTGCCTGTTAAAACCCAGATGGAAGAGATATAACCTCACTCTGTCACATTACTAGTGGTGCTTCCTACTGCTTTTTCTACCTCCTTGACTTTGGATGGGGACCTACATCAATGGTCCACCTGAAACCACCTTGATCTCAGAAATCCCATAACAGAAAGGGGGCAGGACAGGTTTATTCTGGCATTAGGTTAGTCGAAATTCCAGCCGCCACTTCCCTGCCCTCTTTCTCCTTTCCACTGCTTGAGCTACGGCTGGCTACTGCGCAGCAGAGGACTGGGGGGAAGCTGTTACCCTGGAATGACATCGGAAACCGTGACCCCTAAGTGCCCCTGCCTAAGTGTATCAGGCTCTTCCTTGTTCCTGTCCAAACCCGGTAACCAGTGTAGCATCCCTGCCCTTCCATGCTGCATGGGGAGGGTCCGCCTTGAGCCCCTAGGGAAGCCACTCCTGCCCGCAGCAGGACCCCCATCCTCCCAACTCACTTGTGAGGGACTTGCTGCTGGAGTTCGGGGACCTCAAGGGCCCCTCCTTGTTCTCCAGGGTCAGTGACAGGCCATAGTTGGAGTGGTGCTGGTGCTGGCGGTGATGCCGTCCTGAAGCCTTGGGGGGAAATGGGGTGCCCCCGTTCTCCTCGATGCCAAACGGCAGCCGGTCGGAGGGGCTGAGCACCGGGGAGGGGAGTGGGTAGCTGTGGTGACAACAAAGTCAGGATTTAGAAAAGCAAAAGCTCTGTATTGTCCGGTGGGTTTTGAATGGTGATCTCTAAGCAGCAAACGCCAAGAAAATTGGGTTCAACATGTAAGATTCCTGTTGAAAGTGGGAGGTCATGGGCACCATATGCCAGGAGAAAGGACGAGGTGGGAATTTGTACAGAACACAGAACTTACTCCTTAGACCTTAAAAAATTCTTCATTTTGCAATGGAATGAAAACATTTCTATATTTTAAAGACATTCTCTAGATGGGAGAGGGACATAAAAATAATAAAATGTTAAACAATCCCATAAGGTTGTGTTACAAACTAGAAGTTCCTCTCCATCACACCCAGCACACTGAAAACCCGATACTGTCCCACTTTTTAATTCCAGTGGCTCTTCTCTGTGTTTACCAATATTGACCTGTTCAAAGCCCCTTCACCCCCCACCTAGAATCCTGGACCAGATTCTCTCCCACCCCGACTCCCTTCCTCAGTCCGTCTTCCTCAGAGAAGTTTCCAGAATGGTATTTATTATCTTCCAGAGCAGGACACTCTTCCTGGGGAACTCTAACACATCTCCTCATCACCCTTTCAGGACAGAAACCCCCTTGGAAATGGAAAGAACCCACAGACCTTCCCTGGAGCTGTCTGACAACCCCAGGCCTGCTGAGCTGCCCAGGGCCTGGGGTTGGAGCTGCGCTGGCAGGAGAGGACCCAACTCCTTAACGCAGGCAGCAGTCGCAGCCTCCTGGGATCTCGCTCCTTCTCTTGCAGCTCACCTCCAGCAACGTCCCCTCTGCACCCTCACCCCTTCCATCCTGGGCTTCCCTTATCTCTCAACCAGCAGACACCCTCTCCTCTGGAAAGCTTTCCATTAAGAGCCTGCTGCTCTGTGAGCCTGCCTGCTGCTGCTCAGCCCTCTAGTCCAGAGTCCAACGCCTGCTGCCTTCACGCTGCCTGCAGGGAGCTCGCCCAGGGTTTCCTACAACTCTGTTTCAGTCACTTGACATCCTGAGAGCGGGAGTGAGGGTGTAGAAGTGGAGGCAGTGAACTCCTCTGGGGAGGGGACATCCAGGGGGAGAAGGTGAAGATTTAGTGGCCATTCCTGAAACAGAATCCTCTTTCTTACAGGAAACCCCATTCCTCGTGTCCTATAGGGTTGATCCTGCCCCCTCAGGGGTGGGCCTGATGCTCAAGGCTGTCCAACTGGACTCTTCCATCCTTCTAGTTCTGGGACGTGACCCAGTCAGAGATCGTTAGGGTTGACCCTAAAATTTAACACATGAAGTCCAAAAGACAGGGTCGGTCTCTCTCTCTCTCTCTCTCTCTCTCTCTCAAGCTGAGCCTTCTGGTGACTTCTTATGGGTCCTAAGCACTTCTGCCTTTGTCCCTTCTTTATAAAAAATAATCAAAAACTGTATTTCATGACAGTGTTTATATAAAAGTATGATTGTTTTTGTGGGCTCATAAAGTACTGTGCCCACAGTATATAGTGAATACACTGACCATGACCATAGGGATGATATAAGCTGAGGCTTCTTGTGACTGTCTTCCCTGGACATAACTCAGTAGTATCTGTGGGAATGAGGTCAATGAAGGGAGAAAAGATGAGCAGAGGTTAAAAGCAGGTGGAACAAGAAAAAGTTACGGTATCATTTGAGTGCCTAGATCCAGCCATACCTGAAACTGATACTATCACAAAACTTTTCAATTATAAGGTTCAGAAAATGCATTGATTGGGTTGGTTGTGTCTCTCCCACTTATAACCCAAGTTATAAATTGGTGTTGAGGTTTTTGTTTTGATGTGTGTGTGTGTGAGTGTGTTTGATTTCTTTCAGGTAGAAAAGGTAGAGAAGGATGATATGGGCCTTAGGAATGGTATGAGCAAAGGAATGATTGGTTAGAAAAGCAGCATGTGAGAAGAAGAGGGAGGAAGGAGGGAAACAGCAGGAGGCAGGACCAAGAAGACAAGCTGGGTTGGTCAGAGGAGTCAGAGTGCAGGCTGTCACCAGAGCAGTCAGGCACAGTGGAAGGCGTGTGAGCTGCTCTCTGGGATATTCAGACAGGGTGTGAGCAGGTTTGCAGGCCTGTCCCCTCGGGTCCCCAGGGGAAGGAGAAGACCTCTGCTGCGAAGACAGGATATTCCCAGCAGAAATGGCATTGGTTGTTCCCCACACCACCACAGGAGCTGGCTTTCTGCTGCACTCTGACTGTCCCTTGGAGACTTTGCTCAAGGACAATCCTACATGTGGAAGATGACAAGGTTTTGGCTTTGGGGATCATGCTCCACCCCCGCCCCTTTCCAACCTGAAGATCCAGGGTATTCACCCTCCCATGGAGGCAGGAATGGGAGAGGAAAAAACCCCACAAGGTAGAACTGAACACCTGGGCTCCAGTCTTAGTCCAGCCCTGACCTTGCAGTGGAACCCAGGGCGTCTGCTCAGGACCCCATTGCCCTCCTCTGTAATATGAGGTAGGTTAGGCGACTTCTAGGCAAATTTCCAGATCTGAGAATCATTCTTTCTCCCAATTATCTTTCGAGTGCCAGCCACGTTCCAGGTACCGGGCTGCCTATTGTACGTGAAACAGCCCATGTGATAGGCATAAAAGGCCTTTGCTGGATACGCAGTATGTGCACTGTAAGTCTTTGAGAGAGGAAGAGAGGGAAGAAAGCACCAAGGGAGGGAGGGGGAGGGAGAGGAGGGACTACAGAAGTTGAAGACGCAGAACTTGACAACAGTTCTGTGGATTCCAAATCCGGTTAACAGTATTTTCCTGTCTCCCGATTATATTGAAAAATATTTGCCCTAGAGAGATGCAGAGACTGGGAGCTCAGAAGAAGGATATGCCCTTTGCCTGGGAGAACTTCAGGCTTATCTTGCCCTGCTTTCCTGCCACTGCCAGTCCACTGAAGGTCTGAGTGGGCACTGCAACTGTCTAGGCAGGGGGACAGATCAGAGAAATGCTAAAAGGAAGAGAGGGACAGGATATGGGTACTGACTGGATTTGAGAAAGAGAACATGGAGACAGGGAGGGGGTGAGGACACTCCACATATTCTTTTAGACTGGAGGGCCAGGCACATGGAATGTTGTTAATAGAAAAAAAATGGTGGAGGACAAGGGCTACTTTGACATGACTGAGCTTCACGTGGGTTACAGTGAGAGTGAGAAGAAATGCCCAAAGGAAAAGATGTCTTGTCACAGAGATCTGGCACACATTCAGGGCTGGAAGTGGAGTTGGAAAGCTTTGACTAAGCGTTTCAGAAAGATGGCAAATAGACACTGCTTCTGATGCCAACTCCGATTGATCCTCACTCTCTGCCTGGAGTGCAGGATGGAGGAGGATTCTGGGATTCTGCCCAGCTCAGGGGGAGAGTGCCATGATTGATTAGTGATGCCTGCCCTGGACTTGGAAGAGCACAGTGGTGTCATGTACTTGTCTTCCCAAGTTAAAAGCGTGTGCTTTTTCATTTCAAGGAAACTCAGACTGAAGGGTCAAACAAGAAAATGCAGGACGTAAGAAATTGCATTTAGTAACATTTCAAATCAAATGTGCATGCGTGACTTTCCTCTTACTGCAACTTGAGGGAGAAGACTCAGAAAGAGACAAATGGAGAGAGAAATAGAAGAGTGTCAGAGAAGCTGCCTGAGGCTGGACAAGAAATGTGGTCAGGCTAAGTGTTTCTAGAAGAACCAAGGTTCCTAAGCAGACAGTTAAGTGACCTGAAAGTGTCCTCAGCTCATACATATGGGGGACCATCCTGAAGATACCTAGCATGGAGTTTCATGGGGCTGAGGGTACATTAAGGAAACTGCTCATGGCCTCATTGACTGCTCCCTGCACAGCTCTTAGAGTCGCCATTCACATAGACTATGACATAAGTTAGTGGCCATGAGGTTGTGCATCTGCCTGTTCATATCGTCTGAAAGAAGGTCAAGCCCACTCTAGAAGCTCCAGGAGCATGAAACAACCCATGGGCTTCAAGGATGTTGGCTAAGGCTCAGGCGATTGCCAGATCCACACCCACCATCACCAGAGTCAGGCTCATGAGGCTTCTGGCATTCTGGAAAGGAGGGCACAGATCCTGGATTCAGAGTGGGTAGCAAAGATGGGATGTGCAGGCTTTGGCCTCTGCTTCCACAAGCTGGCAGGGAAAAGAATCTGCTGTGGAAGGTGGGGCTGTTATGTGCTCGCCCTGTGTGAGGCACTTTAATTTCCACAGCCATTCTGCAGGGACTCTGCTGTTGCCTCATCTGACACTGGAGTTTAGCAAAGATGAAAAACGTGACCTGTTGGTTTGAGTACTCACTGCAAAGTGAGTACTGACCTTATGGAATTTCTTCTCTTCCCTTTTCTTAGGGGAAGACCTGGCTCTCATTCTGTCTCCAACTCTGGAGAAACTGGTGTTCCCAGTGGGCCAGTGTCCCAGGGGACTTCAAGTGACTGTATTGGGGAGGGCACAGCTCTATAGAACCAGCTGGTTGAGAGGCTCTCCCAGACCTGCTTAATCCCATACATGCTCCCAACTAGAGCCTCTCCCCTACAGGACGCTGGAATCCCAGCCTCCACAAAACATGGTGCTCAATCAAAAGGCACTGCCTAGCAGAATTAGGGAAACCAGGATAGGGGGAGGGTCCCAAGTTCCAAGACAAAACAAGGCTTTCTCTGGAAAACAAGACTGTGTTCCAGGTGCTCTGAGAAGTCAATCACATACTCCACAGCTCAGCCAAGCTCTGGGAGACATGGGCTTTGGAGAGTAGCCCTGGGATCTAGTCCTGAATAAGAAATCCCAGAATTTTAGAAATGGAGCCCTTGGGTATCTGCCAATTTGGTGGTTTTAAACTCTGGATGAATATTAAAATCACTGGGAGAACCCCTATTCCCTTACTGGAGGAAATCTAAAATGGTGTAGCCAGTTTGGAAAATAATCTGGCAGTTCCTCAAAGAGATTCCAGATGACCTAGCAATCCCATTCCTAGATATATGCCCAAGGGAAATATGTCCATACCAAAACTTGTACATGAGCTGGGACTGGGGGCACACGCCTGTAATCCCAGCATCTTGGGAGGCTGAGGCAAGAGGATCACAAGTTTCAGGCCAGCCTGGGAAACTTAGTGAGACTCTGTGTCAAAATAAAAAATAAGGACTGGGGAGGTAGATCAGTGGTAGGGCACCTCTGGGTTCAATTCCCAGTACTGAAAATAACAAAGAAAAGAGAAGAAAAAGAAAAAAACCAAAAACCTGTACACAAATATTCATGGCATTATTCATAATTGCCAAAAGGTAGAAACAACCCACACACCTACATGTTCATTGACTGATGAATGGATAAGCAAAATGTGTGACCTCCATACAATGGAAAATTACCTAGTCGATAAAAAGGAATGGAATATCCACCCATGCTACAACATGAATGAACCTTGAAAACATTAAGCAACGAAAGAAGTCAGACACAAAAGGTCACATGCCGTATGATTCCATTTATATGAAACGTTTAGAACAGGCAAGTCTGTGGAGGTAGAAAGTAGATGAGTGGTTACCGAGGTCTGGGGAGATGGAGGAAATGAGTGAGTCACTGCTAATGGGTCTGAGTTTCTTTCAGAAGTAATGAATATGTTCCAAAATTAGATTTTAGCCTTGGTTGTACAACTTTGAAAAAATACTAAAAACCATGGAATTGTACAATTTAAATTGGTGAACTGTATGCATGTAAGATTACACCTTAATATACCTGAATTAGAAAATCACCAGGGAAGATTTTGGAAAAAAAAAAAAAATAAATGCTCAGGCCTTAGCCAGACCAATTACATAGTCTGTAAGTCCAACCTGTGGCCAGGGCTGAGACTGCTGCCCTGACCACCCTCCTCATTTTGCATATGGGCCCACTACAGGGAGTGAGGTGAGCAGGTCATACAGCCGGTAACTGGCTGAGACCGGGACACGGTCCAGGCCTCCCATCTCTCTGCTCACTGCCCTGAGTGCTGCCCATCTGCTGCACCTTTCCATCTGTCCCAGCTTCTATTTCAAGCAGCAAATGCACTCATCAGGAAAATCCAAGTCCTTCTCAGAACCCACTGGCTGAGACACCCTGGCACAAGCACCTTGTCTTCCCATCCATACAGTGAGCTCTGTAGGACAAGATACTGTCACATCACATATCTCTGTGTCCTCCACTGGAGGAAAGGGGCTGAGCACATAACAGGTGCTCAACTAATACTGGTCAGGCTGAGAACAGAATTAAATCTCAGTGTACAGGATAAATATTTAAGTGCCTGGCACAATGACAATGAGACCTTGTCATTGTCCTTAAGGAGCTCACAGCTGCTTTGATAAGGGTAAGCAGGAGAGGAGCCAAAGGGGAAGACCTCCAGGGTGGTGATGCCTGAAGCAGGTGATGTCCCAAAGGATCAGAATGGGCTGGGGGTGGTGCTGGGTTGGGTGTCCCAGGCAGAGGGTACCCCAAGCACTAAGGCCTGGAATTGACTACACATTGGGAGGGAACTTTGCATGGCTTAAAATGAGAAGAATGAGATTCCCACTGTTATCACTTCATTTTTCACATTGGGATTGAGTTCCTCAGGGATTCATGTGTCATTTATGAAGAATTTTACTTCAGACTCTTTTCCTGATATGAAGAACCAATAGCTCCAACATCCCCAAAGGAATAACTCATCCTTGCCCAGTGAACTGGACATGCCATCTTCACTGGGCTGGTCACTTTTCCAAAGGTTGCAGATCCATTCTCTGTTCTCTCCCTGACATACTCTGCTTCCCAGGACCTGCACCTCCCTCTGGCTTTGGAAGCACTGGCTACGGAAGCACCACAGGAAATGGAGTGTGGGAAAAGGACCTAAGTCAGGGCGATCCCCCGCAACCCTGTGTCCTGGTCCCGCTTTGATGTCTCCAGCATCAGCTGCAGGTCCTCTATGACTCCAGCCCCTACTAGACAGGCTTCCTGTGGCTCTGATCTCCAGGTGCTAGAACACTGCCACCTACCTTCATCCCTCTAGCCTACGAATGAAAAGCAAGCTCTGGTTGTTGCTCATTTCTGAATTGCTTCACTGCCCAATTGAGCTTCTTAGTTCTTTCATCCCTTATATAACCAATTCCCTGTATTCAATTCCTTCTGTAAGAAATGCCTAGAGAAGTTTCAGTTTTCCTGATTGACCAAGATAAATATGAATGTAAACAAGTTTCTGTTTCTGGATTCTTTACACTCTTAATGATCTATTTATCTGCTGCTAAACCAGTATCAAGTTATCCTAATTACCTTTAATACACATTTTATATGCAATAGCACAAATCCTTATTCTCTTGCCACATGGTTCTTTTTCTCTTCTGCTTTTTCTCCTCTTGGCTGTCATCATGTACTCAGTCCTTCAGATTACTTTAGAATATAATTTAATACCAGAAAATGCTACTGTAATTCTGACTTGAAGAGTGAAATACTATGGAGTAATTTGAAAGAATGTGCTTATAAGGAACATATTTCTCTCCATATCTTTTTAAATGTCCTTTTGTTAGCCGGGCACAGTGATGCACACCTATAATCCCAGAGACTTGAGAGGTTGAGGCAGGAGGATTGCAAGTTGAAAGTCAACCTCAGCAACTTAGTGAGGCCCTGAGCAACACAGTGTGAGTAAAAAATAGAAAAGGGCTAGGATATGGCTTAGTGGTTAAGCACCCCTGGTTCAATCCCTGGTTTAAAAAAAAAAAAAAAAAGGTTCTTCAGTCAGAACGCTTCACCTTTTTATTAAGGTACGGAACATGCCTAATTAACCTCTTTAATTAGGTGTTTTTCAGTTTTGACAACTGAAAATGAAATATTATTAATTAACATATTTCCCTCAATTTTTGTGATTAGATTTACAAAGCTACTGACCTTAGGATATTCCTGTTTCTGGCTATTTTGTTCAGTTCTCTCATTAGAAGGAATTCACTTGGATTTCAGGAAGAAAGCCTGAAATTTTGTTCTTTCCTTCCATTACTTGTTTTCTTAGCATATTGCATTGGTAAAGTCTCCGGAATGACATGGAATATTAGCTGTCCTCCAGGTCTTCATTTGGAGTTTGCAGACTGTCTACTCTTTGAAGTGGAATGTGGCTCCTAACAAACTCCAGCACTCAGGGTAGATGGTCCTACTCCTACTCTGTGTGATCTTGCCCAGTATTACTTCTTTTTTTAGGTGCTTAAAAAAGACTCTGTCCTCTACCTTCCCTCACAATCACCACTAAGCTGATCAGTCCAGGTTTTGGAGTTCATTCTCCAAGAAGCCACACAGCCTGTCTCCTCTGCTGGCATTTCCCCAGGACCACGAGGCTTTTCAAAGGACACAGAATTGCTGACTCAGAAACAAGTTCGATTTTCTTCAGTATCCAGGGAGGCACTTTTCTGAGCTGACAGACTTAAACTAACCACAAAGCAGTAAGTCTCCTGACTCTCTTATCTGAGATTTCAATTTCCTTCTATTCATTCCCTTTACTTTCTGCAGTTAGGACAGTCTTTGTTGAAAAAGAGAGAAAACAAACAAGAACTCCAGAAGTTGAGTTCTACCTTGTTAATTTCCTATACCATCCTCCAAAAATGACTCTCTTATTACATTTTCACCTTTTGCTCCAAAGTGTGCCATCTATACAACTTTAAAATTCTCTATCACTGAGTCACACCCCCCAGCCCTTTTAATTTTTTTTTTTTTTTTTAATTTGAGACAGGGTCTTGCTCAGTTTTCCAAGGCTGGCCTTGAATATGTGATCCTCCTGCCTCAGGCTCCGCAGTGGCTGGGATGACAGTCATGCATCACCATACCTGGCTTATGCCCCTTTATTTTTTATTACATGTTCCACCTTCCCGCTCTTTCAAATACTGTTTCAACTTGTGGACTTATCTAAAAAGCCCTCAAAACCTTTCTCTTTGAGATCATCTGCACTCCATATTCACAGCCCATGTGAAAAATACTACCTTTTACATCTTTTCCTGGACACTTTGAAATCTGATTGTTCTCAAGGCTAGAAAACAGGGAAGATTAAACCCTGAATTCTACTCATTTCATATTAATGATTCCAAGATATCAGGGTCATCTCCTTCCAAGGATCTTGTCACTTAGGCTTTTCTAACCTAGACTTCCTTGCTGACCAGAATTAATGGCAATTCCTGCCGTGCTGCTTCTACCTTCCAGCAACCAGCTTGTCAGCCAAGCAGGCCAAGAAACCAACAGATGTCCTGCCTCTAACAGAACGCCAATGTCTGGTGGCCGAGACATCTCCCACAGGTACTGTGCCAGCCTGACATCTCTCTAGGTAAGCACCATGAACATCCACTGTCCAAGGTGCCCAGCTCTAGTCCTGATGGCTCACTGTGCACGGATCACGTGCTGCCTGTACTCAGAGTTAGTCTGTCACTTAGTCCTACCCATGTCTCAGCTCCACGGCAGGGTCCGAGAGGTAGAATCAGCATCTATGCAATCCACATAGTAGCACCCAGGTGGCACTCCAAGCATGTTCCTAAGAAGCCTGCTTGGGACAAACTGGTCCCCTTGTTTAGAAGCCTAAGCAGGGGCAATTTCATATGCTTCATCAGACCTAAAGCATGAGGAAGGGGTGGCAGAGATCTCCACAGAGCTGCCCACTGGACAGGCCCCCAAAGGGCTGCAAGTGTGCCGAACCATTTATTCTCCCCATCCCTGGAGTAAGTGGCAAGGATCTGGGGAGCTGGAGCCCCAAGTCTACTTGCCTGCTCCACCCGAAGTGCTATATAAATACATCACCCTCTACCTGTGCCAAGGACCAGGAAAAATTGGGCGGTATCATTGGTCCACACTCAGTTTTCACTTGGACTGTGGATCTCCAACTGGGACTCTTAGCAGAATCCACTGAAGCACCGTGTTTTTATAACAGATGGTGTCAGCCAGAATAATACCTCCTGACCAAACACCAGTGCATTAATCATGCTCTTTAAATACTCACAGAGGGAAAAAAATGAAAAGCTAACATTTTTGAAGTGCTCAGCATTGTGCCATTAATCTCCAAAAACCATCTGAAGAAAGGACAAACATCCTTATTTTATAGGTAAAGGAAATAGGCACAGACAGACAAAATAACTCTCCCAAAGTCACACAGCTAGTAAATGGCAGAACTGGGATTCAAACCTAGGAAACTTGACCCTAGAACCCTGTGTGTGTTCTTTTTTGGGGGGCGGGGAAGAGTTCGAGGGGCACTTGGCCACTGAGCCACATTCCCAGCCCTATTTTGCATTTCATTTAGAGACAGGGTCTCACTGAGTTGCTTAGGGCCTCACTTTGCTGAGGCTGGCTTTGAACTCATGATCCTCCTGCCTCAGCCTCCCTAGCCACTGGGATTACAGGCGTGTGCCACTATGCCTGCCCTGTGCTCTCTTAAGTACCAAACCATACTGTTTTGTCATGGGGATGGAAGAAATCTAACGATGACAGAGGACTGATAGCTGGCACTTAGCTTTGGCTTTAGGGCTGTTTGGCTGGGACCTTAGATAATTCACTTCACTTATCTGGGTTCCAGACACTGCACTTTTGGACATTTATATGCTAGGAATGAGAGCATGAAATAATGAAATCATTTGGACCCCACCATGTGTGACTGAAAGAAGACAGACGGTGCATCCACTCATCCTGGTTTCCAAGATACCTGTCACTTACTTCAATTTTAATTTAATAGAAACTAAACAGACCAACGTATTGTTGAGTTCTCACTGAACTGAATGCAAGCCTACTCTTAGGCAGTAAGCAGAATATCTGTTTGAAAAGCTGTACTTTTTTCATAATGAGTTTGAGAAGAAAATTTGTATCAACATTTTAGAAACGTGACACATTACAAATGTTAGGCCAGTTAATTAGGGATGATTTTTTACAGTAACCAAGTAGTTTCATTTAAAAAAAGAGTAGAAAGAAAGATGACTACCTCATTTCCCCTTGTCTAAAAAAGGTCAAAATCACATTACAAAATTATATGTATGCTTAGCATGCATGAAGGCTTGGATTCAATTCTCAACACCAAAAAAAAAAAAAAGAAAAAAATTACATCTTAGACCCTTTTATTAAGATTGCCAATTGGCAGAAACTTTCTCAAATTGTTTGTTGTTGCTGTTGTTGTTTGGTACTGGGGATTTAACCCAAGGACACTTTACCACTGAGCTAAGTCCCCAGCCCTATTTTATTCTGAGATAGGGTCTCACTAAGTTATTCAGGGCCTTGCTAAATTGCTGAGGCTGGTTGTGAACTTGTGATCCTCCTGTCTCAGCTTTCCAAGTTGTTGGAATTACAAGCATGCACCACTGCACCCAGCTCCAAATGGTAATTTCTCCAATCAATTTTCCAAGCACCCGACTTTGAGTTAATTCTGGTGTCCACACAGGTGACATGTGATTCCACCCTCGATAGGGAATCCTTTTTATTTATTTATTAGCTCCTTGGAGCCAAAGGTGGCATCTTTTTTTAAAACATACCAGTACTTGGCACAGTGTGGAAATATAGCAAATATCTCTTCAATGAGTTAGTTTTAGTGCATTAAATCTTAATTTTCCTTACATAATTATAGAGTAGCTATTCATAAAAATTATACTTTGATCATGAATTCCCTATTGTTCCTAACTACTTTTTTTTTTTTTGCGGTGTTAGGGATTGAGTCCAGGGCCTTGTGCTTGTAAGGTAAGAACTCTACCAACTGAGCTATATCCCCAGCCCCCTAATACAGTAATTAGTCTCTGCAAACTGTAGAATACAATGTTCCACATCTTAGGGAGGAGAGCCTTTACGATTCCTTGGTACTGAGCCAGAGTAGGCCATGCGTCTTTGCCTTTGGGTCTGGAATTTTCCTTGGGCGTAACTGCTATTGAATGATTCCAGTGAACGACTATAAGCAGGTAAGCAGGTCTTGAACATTTTCTGCCAGAAAATCCATTTTGCTTTGATGTGTCATTCTTGCTAAGTTTTACAATGGCTTTCTCATGTCCGTGTCTTCATGAGTGTGTGCACACGTGTGTGCCACTGGGTGTCAAGAAGCCATGAGAGGGCTCTGCAGGATTCGTGGTGAGTCCTTGGATGCTAGCAATTTCAGCTCAATCGCAAGATCTGAGTCCAGAGAATTACTATTTCATAAGTTCATTTTTGCTCAGGGGCACATGACTAAGAATTTTACTCAATCTTTTTCTTGCCTTAAAAAAGAAAAAAATGGACACAAATAGAGTTGTTTTCCTTTACAGTATTTATGTCTCATAAGTATATTCCTTTCTTGGTTTCTCATGAATTTTTTGTTTGCTTCTCAATTCCATGTCTCACTGACCCCCGTCCCCAGCCCCTGCTTTAAAATGAAAATTTAATTCTCTTTTCTTTGGGAGGAAAACAGCAAGAACAGATTTGCCCCTAACAGCTGCTTGGAGTGCATCCCCAAATGGTATTATATGGGAGCCCTCAAGGAATAGTAAGACAAAATAATCACTGTCGTGAAAGCCAGCTGCCACAGCATCAAGCCACGTCTAAGCAGCCAGGTCTCACTGCGTGCTCTGGGCTGTGGGAGACTCGGGCATGAGATGGGAGGGAGACTTTGCACTCCCTAGACACCGCCCAAGTCTCCAAATGAATGAAATGAAAATCTCATTTATTCTAGAATAAAGTGCAGGTTAGATGAATAAAAGGCATAATCTGTTAAGGGTAGGTTTTAGACATTCTAATTACACAAGATACCACTGGGAGGCGGAGATGGAGTTGAAAACTGGGTATGCACGTTTCTGAGGTGACACAGATGAGGATTAATCTATTTCAGTGTTCATTAGTGCTTAAAAATCTCTGATGATCCTTTCTCTTCTTCATTTCTTGCAGGCTTTCCCCAAGCATCTATTGTAAACACCCTTAGTTAGCCTCTGAGGGGAGATGCTGCGCCCAATGTGAAGGACCTGTTGGCTCAGTGGTGGCCTTTCACATAGGCACAATGTCCATTATTCAGCCAGGGAATGAGGCCGAGGCTGGGTGGGTCGTTAGCAGAGCAACAACTCCTGCTTCCGAGGTCTCAGCTGCAGAGAGTGGATGTTTAAAACGTCCACCGTTCAGCAGGGGATGATTAGGTAGGTTTCTGTGGGTTTCTTATAACATAAGCCTGCAGGGATGTTCCTCTAATTATTCTAACCCTTTTTAGTTGATTGCCTAGATGACAAGGGTCTTGGTATTTTAAATTCTGTAGGCTTTCCTTCACTAAAACCACTGGCGAGTCTTGGGATGCAGCTGTGGTTTCAGATGGAATACATTAGAAATCTAATTGTAACTAAAAGTAAACGGGTCCCTTCTTCGTCAAATGTACCAGGGAAATTCACAATGTCTAAGTGGGTATTTAGGTAGCTCAGGTGGAAAGTTCTCAATAAACTCCCAAACAGGAAAGGAAACGTAGATATTAGAAATCAGTTCCTTTATCTCTGCTGTTGCCTATATATATATATCCCTGGAGGCTCTCCAGGGTGGAATCATGCTGAGCCTTATCTGAACTTCTGGAGATGTGCTTTTCAAACTGTCTGGTAAAGATCAACTACTCCTGGCCTTCCCTTTCTTTATTATTATAAGTGCTGAGATAACAGTTAATTGACTTCAGCCTCCAACAGCCTGATCTCCTCCCTCACATCCTCCTGCACACCCCTCCCCATACCAGGGATTGAACTAAAGGGTGCTTAATCACTGAGCCACATCCCCAGCCCTTATTTATTTTTTGGTATTGGGGATTGAACCCAGGGGCACTCAACCACTGAGCCACATCCCCATCCCTATTTTTATTTAGAGACAGGGTGTCACTGAGTTGCTTAGTGCCTCACCATTGCTGAGGCTGGTCATCCTCCTGCCTCAGCCTCTGGAGTCGCTGGGATTACAGGCATGCGCCACCGCGCCCGGTCTTTATTTTTTATTTTGAGATAGGATCTCGCTAAGTTGCTTAGGGCCTCACTAAGTTGTTCAGGCTGGCCTTGAACTCACAATCCTCCTACCTCAGGCTTCCAAGTAGCTAGGATTACAGGTGTGAGCTACTGCTAGGTGGCAGCCTGACTGGATTCCAGACAGTTCACAGAAAACAAATAACAAATGGCATTCATCAAGATGAGAAGGTGTGCCATCTTGCTCATTGAGAAATGTAATTAAAGTGGAAATTCTGGCTTTTACTCATCAGACCATCAAAAAATTCTAAAGTTAGAAAAGGCTATAAGCTTGTGTCATCAGAGGTACTGTCAATATGGTGGGTGTACACAGGGAGTAGACAGGTAGGGTATATTTGGGAGATTTCATCAGGCAATGTCCAAATCAGATATGCATATAACTTTTGGCCCAGAGATTTCTACTTCTACAAAATTCTTTCTATAGATTCAAGTGCACAAACAGAATGCCCAAGAAGGGTAGATGACTGTCATTTTAAGGAGCTGACGCAGGGCACATGTCCATCAATTTCGACTGGTTAAATATATGTGCTTGTTTATTTTCAGACTAGTTTGAGATTGACAAGAAGAAACGCTACCAATGTTTGCCTCTGGGGAGAACCAGGGAACTGGGGAATAGAATGGGAAGGAAAAGTTAACTTATTTTTGTTTGAATTTTTGCCACTGTATTACCTATTTTAAAAAAGCAAAAAGCACAATGGTTCCCTTTATTGCTTTCTACTCAGTCTCCTAACAGGTCAAAGTTTCCTCCGCTTTGTCTGACATGAAATCCCAAATTAGATAAATTGGGAGCCGAGCAGACACTACTTCAATTCTCCAAACTTTTGAGTCCCAGTTGTTAAAGGAGAATGGATTCTCAGCAGTCTCACCAATTCCTCACCCTATGTCAGTTCTGCCATTTACAGGTGGGGAAGCATTGTCCACATCGTGCCTGGACATTTATTTCCTCGGATTCTCAGACAGAAATATCATTTCTATTTCTCTTTTTATTCCCTCTGAAAAGATCCCCGTGGTGTTTCTGCTCTTAGCTTGTCAGTTTCAAAGAGATGTGTCTTTCTGCACTGTGTTAACCATCTTCCATGTGACCTTTCCTTCGGAACCATGCACCATCATTGCTAAACTTAGATTATATATCTCCAACCATCAACCCATGAGACAGACCATTTCTTGAGCTAAACTTTGACTCTCCTTGGCCTGTTTCTGTCCACATGGGCTGCCCAAGCTTTATATCTCAAAACCCACTAAAAATTGCTACCAGCTAGCATCAAACCCAACGTGCAAAGTACCTTAGAGACACCATGTCATTTAATTCTCTCAACAGCAAGACATTGTTACATTCTCTTTGGGGGTGAGGAAAATGAGACCAACAGGAAAAACTGGCCAAAGGTCACATGGATAGTAAGTGGCCAAGCTGGGATTCAAACCATGTGAGATTCCAAAGCTCTTGCATTTTATCTAGGCAAAGCACTGTGAGGCTCTTGCCCCCAACAAAATCAGAACACCCCATCAGAACACTGTGGACTCCAGTTCATATATCATCTGGTCTGCGACGTCCTGCCATCTTAATTGTGCAAATTCCTGTATCCCCACCAGGAGTGTTAGCCTTGGTATAAATCCTGAGACAGGTGTGTGGGTATGCTCCACCTTTGTCCAGAGGCTGGAATGCACTAGTGTCCTGCCTCTGGAATGAGGAGGACCATGACACAGGTGTGGTTTGATGAACTTGGGGAGAGGGTTGATGGTGAACATGAGCAAACATAGGCTGTGCAGATTTAGCTACTTTTCCTAAGTAGGGTACTTCACGGACCCATCTACTTACGTTTTAACATTGTGCCTACTAAAAATAAATACATAAACTTTGCCTTTAATGGACATTAGAACTAAGCCATTAAAACAAGGACCGACATAACTAGGTAAGAAGCTGCATTTTTCCAGAGTGAGGTTCTACCCCAGCCCACCTCAGGTTAGCTCCCTGGGGTGACCCTTAGAATAAGGTTCTCAGGTATTGACCCCAAACTCCCAGCTCAGCACTGGACATTTAAATACACTGTCCAAGTCATTGTTTGGCTCCCTAATTTGGGGGAGAAGTGGGCCAATCTGCACTATTGATTTCTTTAGCAGAGACTCAGCTGCGTGTCAACTTCCTGTTTGCCTTTTAGGTGCCCTTGGGGCTTCTTAAAATGTGCCAGTTTCCCAGTGGGAAGGGAATTCTAACAGTAGTTTGCTTTTTCTCTCCCTGCCCTCTTCTGTCTTGCCTCCACATTTGCCCATGGCCTCCTGTCGTGAGATGGAGGAAGCAAATTATTCTAGGCCAATTTAGGGCATTTACCTGGAACATTTGGAAGACTTGGTCAGTCAGGGAATTGACTTTGAGCTTAGTTTGAGAAATATTGACCCAAAGGGATCAATATGGCTGCCCAGGGAGTTCTTTGATGAGCTCAGATTTTAAAGGACTAGTTAAGAGCTACAAAGTCAAGGGCAACAAAAAGGCTCTGTCATTAGTTGTATTCAGAGCCAGATCCAGAAGGCTGGAGTCACTGACCTGGAAGGACGGTGCGAGAAAGACAAAAGGGAACTTTCCCACTGTCCTCATTCCATCTTCACTGTTAAGGAGGACCATTTTTAGTGGAAATGGGAGACCAAGCAACCAAACAAGCAAGAGGGTTTTGAAGGTCAAGGTAATTATCCAGCATGCTTTCAAAACTTTGTGAGTTACATGAGTCCAATGACACTGTCAGCTCACTGTTAACATGTTCTAAGGGATCACGGAAAAAGGACTGGATGATGGACCCGTTATGTTAATTCCATTAGCTGTAGGATAGTGAGCTTGATTTTGCTGGCAGGATAATGCTCCAGAAGAAATTGTTATGAATTCTCAGGAACAAGTGGATCATCTCAAATAAGGAGGGGTTCACTAAGAACAAATAATACCCAATCTCTGTTCCTTTGAAAACAGGACTGTTATTGAATGAATGTCTGCACAGAAGGGTTATTAGACTAGCGGGCAGTGAGGTGGGGAGGGCTGCCAGACCAGTAGGGGTGTGTGGTGGGGGTAGACAGGTTAGGAGATCACTGGTGATGGACAAGGTCCCCAGCCCCGGGGCTGTGCATGATGGGGGAAGTTATGGATGATTGCTAGACTACTGGTAACGGTGATGTGGTGGAAGTGGACAGGGTTTTCATGCTGCTGGTGTAGAGGGGTGGTTCTCTAGTTAGTGACCAGACTTCAGCATAGTGAACTACTCAGTACATAATCTAGTAAACTTGCTGAGGTATGGATCCACAGAGTCACAATGATAGAATGACTGGTGGTGAGGACTTAGAGCCCAGATGTTGAGAACAGGCTGGAATTCTGACTCCGCTCATTACTGGCTGCGTGACTTATACACATTGCTTGGCTAAACCCTAGATCTGAATTTTCCCACCCGGGACAATAGGACACCACCCACCTCACAGAGTAGTGAGAAAAATTAAGTGAAGTGAGACAGGCAGAGTACGAAGCACAGCCTCTGGCTTTAACCCCTCTGTATCACTGTGGATCAATGTCAGCCTGACGGGTTTCCAAAGTCAGGTGGCTGGTCTGCCTTCTCCATGCTCAACATTGTACCAAGGCCTTGAATGAGGACACAGTGGACACATTGACTAATGTTCAGATGATGAAGCGGAATCCAGAAGTAACATGGTGGTCCACATCCTATTCAAGAAGTGATGCCACCAGGCTGGTCGAGGTTGTTCAGATAGTTTCCAACTGGTCCAGAGGTGACATGTCACTGCCTGTCATCTGGTTAGTCATTTCCTTCAGAATGAATGAGAACACTCCATTCACTGAGCAGACATTTACTGAACATCTGCTATTTGTCAGGCACTGGGAACAAAGGCAGGTAAGGCAAAGCGTGTACTTCAGGCGTGTCCAGGACCCGATGAACACAACAGGCTGCTCGAACACAAAAGCTGTGCAAACAAAAGTTGCTGTATCTGGGGGTGGAAGGGGGAGGTGGTGTGGAACACAGAACACAGAAAGGAACCTCATTTTCAGAGTTGGGGGCCATCAAGAGAGTCCCTAGAGAAGATGACATCTGAGCAGAGATTTGAAGGATGAGCAGCAGTGTGTGTGTGGGGGGGGAAGGATAGGAGTGACAGATTTCTAGGTAGAAGGAACAGTATTTGCAAAGACAAAGGTGTTACAGCGGGGAGGGGGGTTGGGGGTGTATGCCAGGAACCAGAGCAGCTTGGTATTGTAGGATTTTCAACAGAAGGATGAGGAGTTGGGAGGGAGGCATGCTAGAGTAACGGGACAGATACAGAGAGCAGAGAAACCCTGTAGAGAGGACTTTGGTCTTCATCGTATGGGTAATGAAGAACTCCGGCAGGTGTCCAGCATCCAAATGGCACAATCAGGTGGTGTTTTAGAAAGATCACTCTAGAGACTGTCAGGAGAATGAGCCTGACAGGAAGATCAGCAAGGGCACCTGTCAACAATGGGAAAGATGCTTCTGCAAGATCAGTGCTGGGAAAGGAGAAAGGAAGGGCTAAATACAAACAATCAGGAGGCAGAGCTGAACAGACCTGGGCCTCCTGGACACAGGTGGCAAAAGGGAGAAGAGCTGTGGATGATGTATAAATTCTTACCAGGGGTAAAAAAGAGAATTCAGGGAGAAGAAAAGTTGTGAGGTTTGGGAAGGTGGTGAAAGATGACATATTTGATTTTTGACAGGTTCAGAGTGTGCATGGGATGTCCAAGTGGAAATGTCAGTCTTAGGAACACATAGGAGTCATCTGAGTTTCAGAGTCAACAGCACTATAAATTTAATACAGAATGAGAAGATTCCAGCAGGCCACAGTGAGAAAAGCAGTAGGCAGAAGAAAGACCTTTGAAAAATAACAACATTTGATAGGCTAACAGTAGAGGAGGCTGCTAAGAATGAAGAGATCAAATGCAGTAGAGAAAGGTCAACTAAGCTAAGAAATAAAAAGTGTACACTTCATTTAACAATTAGGAAGTCATAAGTAGGCATACTGATTAGACTTCTTGGTTGCAGACAACTGAGTCCATTCAAGTTACTTTCAGCAGAAAGATATTTATTAGAGGGTATTACATAACATACAGTCTTCAGGAGGCCACAGACACAGGTCTGTATGTCCTCCAGCCAGGAAGAACAAAATTGCCAAGACAACCACCCACCCTTACCACAGGATTGTCATCTGGAAGACCCCACTGCCACCATATTCTGCTCAGCACCAGTGACCAGGTAACTATGACCTTCACCAGAGTTGCCATGAAATGCCTCAGCCACTGTGCCTACAAGAAGAGAAGAGCCACTCTTGCCAAGAGCAGCCTCACCCTAGGAAGATCTTGCTCCATGCCACCTAACTGAATGCTCATCTTCAGAATTCCAAAAGCCCATCACTGAGATCATCAACAAATGAGACTTTTGTGCAGAAGCAAGAATAAAATGAAGATGGACTCAAAAAAAAAAAAAAAAGAAAAATCTTTATTCCTTGGAAACACATTTGTAAAGATGTTATCAGTAAGATGAAAAGATTCAGAACACATTTATTTGGACACAGCACATACACTGAAGATCAAAACATCTGCTAAAATGAAATACACCTGTAAACAAATACCTCAAGGGGAGTTTATAGGTGATCGACCCACTGGGCATGGTATGTAGCTGAGTCCCTCCTCTTGAACTGACTGTGGGCACCAAAAGAGATTGGATCATAGCAATAAAATATCTCAAAGGATGTTGGTGCATGTTTAAGGGCTGAAAAACAGGTCAAATTACAATTGCGTATTTAATAGTGGCACAAAAATTACCTAATTTCACAAAAACACTAATGAAAAAATATTTCAGGCCTATCTATTAAAACATACTTGACTCATGAATTGATTATGGGGAAAATAAATATTTTGGTTCAATGTCACTCTAAAAGACAACGCATTGTTTTCTGGTTTCACAGAGAGACCGGGGCTATGCCTGCCTTCCCTGTGCAATAAAACCCTTTGGCACAACCTCCTTAAAACCTCACACACTTTCTTGGGAGCCTCGGGTGCGTCTCAATCGCAGGTTCCTTTTAAAGGAGTGAAGCCTAGAGTAAAATCCAACCCCCGAATCCTGACAGTGTGTATTCACAATGATGTCTTCTGAAATCATGCAAGTGAGCAGCACCGATGATTAAGACATTAAAATTATTTTACACTTGAGCAGCAAATTCTATCAAAATGGATGCTATGCGACTTGTGATTACTGCTAAGGCCAAACTTCAAAGTGGCTAAACTGCTTTAAGATATGAAATTCAAAAAATCTCTTTGTGTTTATAGAACATCTAATAAGTTATACACTTTGCTGCATTTCTGTTGTGGGCATGGGAGTTTTCCTTATGAGAAGCTTAGTTTGAATGTATGTCCTTAACCTCAAAGAAATTAAATTTTCATAAATCAAAGAATTTGAGAGTCAGAAAAGATCTTGGAGATCACTTAGTTAAACTCATTTTCAGAAGGGGAAATGAGGCCAAAAAGGGGAACCAGCCCAGACAAGGTGACTCAGTGGTGCAGGCTGGATGCTAGCAGTATCCGTTCCTACCGAGGTGTTTGCCGAGCTATGGTCCCCTGTTTTCTGATTTAATTTGGTTCCATTAATTAAATAACAAAGAATGTCAGGTAAGTAGCAAGATGATAAATATGGACTTTTGCTCCAATTTTAAAATCAGAACATCAAAATGATTCCTGAGCTTTTAGCTCCCTTCATTTCATGGAGATCGCTCTCAACAGTAAATCACGACTGGCTATGGTGGCTATCTTCAAATATTTACACAGACACTGGAAACGGCTCTCAGAACCATTCCTCAAGACACCTGTAAGAACACATGCACGTGACACCGAGACCCTCCTCATGGTCACAGTGACAGCATGGTGGGGACTGGAGTGAGACACTTCGGTCTCAGAGAGCAGTCATGAGTTTGTCCCGACACGTCACACTGTGCGTCCCTCCTATGTTCCTCTGGTTCTGGGCGTGGACAGAATGGCTGTCCTCTCCGCTGGCCGATGCTTTCCAGAGCCACCTGTCATCCTGAAAGGGTGGCCTGTTTTGTTTGCAGAGTGAACGGTTAGTGGGAGAATGGGAGAGAATTCAGAGACGAGAGTGAGACAACACAGGTACAAAGGAAATGGGCTGGGGACATGATGGCGGGCTCATGGAAATGAATGGATTGGTTACTCAGTATTTTAAAAACTCTGAATGCAGATCATCTGTCAACTTCCAAGTTGAGAAGAGTTCTGTCTACGGACAAGTCATCCTTTCTCAAAGGGTTTTGGATGGCCAGGTCAGCCTGGGGAAGCCAGGTGAAGGAGGGAAGGTTCCTTTACTACAGGGAAAGGCTTCTATTATGCTCATGTGCAGGGTGATCTGTGATTGCCTTAGGTGGCATTTGCCAAAAGTGCTGGACCAACAAACTCTCTTTTCAAGGGAAGGCTGATAATACACAAAATGCTGGAACCCACCCCAGAGATTCCCCTGCAGGAGGTCTGGGGAGGGGCTGAGAGCTGCCACTTCCAACAGGCCCCCATGGGATGTTAAGGCTGACAGCAGGGCCACCTGCAAGGGGCTTTGTTGAATTCCTTGTAAAAAGTGGGCCTAAGGAAACTACTCTGATAAAACAGGCAACACCAGGTATAAAGTTTATAAAAGCAGTGTTAATAAAACAACACTTTGATCAATCTTCTGTTTCTCATGTCTGGAAAATAAACTACCTTTGAAATATAGAAAGAGTCAGAATTATCGCTCCACTGATCTAACTTGCTACAAAAGCTACAAGAAAATCAAAGTGACTATGATTAAAAAAATTGCACTGTTGTTTTACAAGATCCAGAGCAAACTTTCATTTGCCTTGGTCTGAGCAGAGTGATTTCTACCATTGGACTTTCTCAAGGAGCAAGGCTTCCAACTCTCTTTAAGCAAACTGAACTCACAAACTTTGTTCCTGAAAGGGCTTGACACATAAACACTAATTAAGACTGATCTAAAATGCAAATGTTAGAGGCATAACTATTTTCACAAAACTGGCCTTAAAAAACACATTGAGGCCTAACTATAAACAGAGTATAGCAGTGCCAGCTCATTGGGGAAGGGCAAGGCAGGGCCCAGGCAGGGGAGGGCAGGCATTGGTAAGTAACAGCCCTCAGGCCAAATCCCACTGTTTCTGCAAACAAGTTTGACTGCGGACTTGGTTTTTTTGCGGTGGTGGGGATTGAACCCAGGGCTCTGTGCTTGCAAGGCAGGCACTCTACCAACTGAGCTATATCCCCAGCCCTATTCTCTTATTTATATATTGTCTATGGTTGTTTTCAGGCAACAATGACACAGTTGAGTCAATGTGAGTGACAATGACCACAGTCAAAAATATGGACTATTCTTTACAGGAAAAGTATACGGACCCTTGAGTTCAGGGCAAAAAGATCCATTGCCAGCAAGCAAACTCTGTCCCCATCCACTTTTTTTTTTTTTCAATCCTTTAAAAAAACCCACAATGGTAACCCCTAAGTTTTAATCACATTGTAAGTAAACTGATTCTCAGGACAGGAAAATGTTACTTAGAAAATTTAACATCTTTGACATAACATCTTTGATATAAAATCAAACCAAAAATATCTGAGGTTAGAATGATTTTTCAAAAATTCCCTTTTATTTCACAAAAACTTGTGGCTGGCTTCTACTGCTTTGCCAATGATTCATCCCTGCCTTGGCAGTGTAGCCCTGGGGAGCTGCTTCTGCTGCAGGCTTCCAATTCATAACTAAGTAGAGTGGGAGCTTTTCGAAAGAACAACTTTCCAAAGCAAGCTCAGGAGTTTAAACACTTACCTGACATTTGGAGAGTGAGGGTGCCACCGGGGCTGGCTGGGGTGGACATTCGGATGGTACTGAGGCTAGAAACAAAATACCAAACTCCATTACTTGCTGGCCTTTGAATTTCAATGGTCTTCATTCACTTTCTTTTTCAGTGGCAACCACCTCAGGGGTGGAGGGGGCTGTGGATAGAAAGACTGTAACTGAACCCTGGCTGCGGGGTGAACCTCTCCCAGGGTGATTGCGTTTCTTCCGTTGACAAAGGCTGAGGGGCTGGAAGCCTGTGCCTGGTTCTCAAAGCCATTCCGGGAAGGGGCTGGGATGCTGCTCCGGAAGCACGATGCATCTGCCTGGAGGGGGGTGGTCATCTGGCACCCAGGACGGGCACTATTCCTCCTCCCAAGGTAACAGAAAGATGGTGAGAGCAGGAGGCAATTTCCCCCTTCAGAAACAGTTTTTGTTGCTGCTGAAAATGATGACAACGTGTGTGATGGTGACGTCTGCACACACACACACAAGGCTGGACGGGGATGCTAAGTAAGGCAGCGGAGCTGTGGGTGAATTTCTTTCTTCCTGGTATAAACACTAAAAATAATTTTCTAAAACGTACTCTAAAACAAAAAAATTCCACAGCACTTGTTATCTTGATAAAACTGGACGAAGGTAGACAGGGAGGGAGGGAACAAGGGTGGGAAGTTATCCATAGAAAGAGCAGGAAAACAGATCCAGAACAGCTACCAGGGTGAACCCAGATGGGCCTGGCTGGGTTGCAGGCCGCCTAACCATATCTGGCCTGTAGAGGGCAGCAGTCTTAGACACCGCCAGACACCATGGGGTTCCTCAAGGCTCAACTTGCTATGGGGCAAATTAAGCCCTCCTGACATTAAAGTCACTACAATCTTGGCACCATTAATCTTTTAATTATTTCTTCCCTTCCTCTTCCTTCTCCTGCTGCTTTGGTTAATAAGCAGCAGCCTGCTTTCTTACAGAAAATCTCAGCAATTCTGCTCATCCAATTTTCATGGACCTGAGATGCCCTCCCTGCCTATTCTATATTCCAGAAACCTTTCTTTTAGCCTTCAAACATGCCTGTCAGCAAGCTGAGTCTGCAGCCCCCAAGGACAAGCTGCAGAGGAAAAGAATCTGGAGAAAATCTCTCAGTAGCAGAGTCTAAGAGATGACCAGGGCTCCAGAATCTCCCTGCTGCCATCTCTTCATGTCTCTCCCTTTTAGGGGATTAGGAAACCCACAGGGTTTGGATGATTTACCCAAAGTCAAACTATTCAGGGTCTGTGGTCATAGCCAGGCCCCAAATGAAGTTCCACACTCTGGATCTTCAACAAAAAAGAACTAACCCGCTGAACTGGATCCCCAACTCTTTTCTCTGCCTTCAAACATACCAAATCTGACTCATCAGAAAGAGGTGGAAACCTAATCCACAGACCTGGAAAAAGAAGATTCCAGAACCTTCCTCAGTCTCCTCTGGTAATCTGCTCAATGTTAAGCCAGGTGGTCCTCTCAAGTGGGACAGTCATGTTCCTCTGGGGGCAATGGAAATGCTCATCTATGTTTTTGCTTGTCAAGACGACACAGAAAAGGGAAGCTAAACATCCTGTAACTTCAGGGACTGTCCCAAACAAGGAAGAACCATCCCTCCTCAAATGCCAATAATGTCCTCACAGAGAACACAGCCATCCCTCCTCTGCAGTTGGCTGACCTTGCTGTACTGGGAATCAGATCAGTGCTGCCATGCCATCCTCCCAAGAACTCTTCGTGGCACTGTGAGGCAACCAGGCCAGTTCTCAGGATGTTCTTTTCCCGGGCAATTTACTCTCAAACCTTGATAGAGCAATATGCACCCTCCATGGCTGGCACAGGACCAGTGGTTGCCAATGATGTGAAGAGAACAATGTCTAGATAAGTTTCTGTAGATCTGATGTCAACCAAAAACTTCCTGGACGTTACTCCAAGCAGAGAAGGTACAGGGAGGACAGGGGGTGCCAAACTGGGCTGCTTTGCTTTGTTTATTTTTATTTTCTTTCTCTCCTTTGAACACTGATCACCCATTGGCAACCTCTCCCTTCTCCTACAACAGCTGCTCACACCCGGCAATCCCACAACAAAAACAGCCTGTGAATGAGACTCAAGAACCTTAGGAAGGCAGGAAGAGAAGGACACCACATTTCTACTACCAAGCACCATTTACATATTGTTCCCTGTTGATTCCCTGAAACTCAAAAGTCATATTCAGGTTCTGCACACGGGGAATATGGATTCACGTATGGAAGTTAATCATCAAATTCTTGGGAAATGTAACTTGGAAACCTAGTGAAGATGATGTCCACTGATTGAGATCTCACCCCCATGTAAGGAATTATTATTTCCAGTAATGAAGGACCCTTCCAGAAAAGGGATGATCAGCACAAGACTCCAAAGTGAAATTGTGGAGCAGCATCATCTCCTGGGCTATTTACAACCAGACTAAGAAGAGGGAACAGCAACCTGGGAGGATAGTGTCCCTTGGACACTCACACCCACCCAGGGTGAGAGACTTGACCTTCTATGCTTTGGATGTGGTTTTCCAAGGGCTTATGTGCAGTCTTAGTCCCCAGTGTGGTGCTGTTGTGCGAGGTCAAGGGGCATTTAAGAGGTGGAGCTTAGTGGGAGGTGATCGGGTCTCTGGGGGCATTGTCCTTGGAAGAGGTAAGGGTAAATCTCCTGGAACCCTAATTAGTTCCCACTGAGAGTGAGTTGTTACAAAAAAAACAAGCCCCGCCCCCCTTGCCTGGCTCCTTGTCTCCAGGGTGAGCTCTTCTACCATACACACTCCTGCCATTGTGGTGCCATCTGCCCTCAGGCCCTCACCGGAGCCCAGGAGAAGTCAGTGCCATGCTCTTGAACCTCCAGAACTATGAGCTAAATGAACTTCTTTATTTATAAAGGATCCAGCATCAGGTATTTTGTTAGAGCAACAGAAAAAAAAAATGACTAACATAAGACTTCCAATTAAAAGTCTCCAGACAGGGATGCTGCTTTTGAGCAGAAACCAATGACCATCTGGAAAGCAAGGTACACATCATGGCATCCACCCAGAGTCCCCCTGCTGGCTGCTCATTAGAACCACCTCAGGAACTCTGAGACTCTGCCCATGCCCAGTTCCTACCCCTAGGGTTTTTGCTCAATCTTTCCAGGTTGAGGGCTAAGCACTAGTTAATTTTTAAATGCTGGCCAGATTATTTTAATGTGCAGTAGGATAAGAATCTTTAGACCTGGTGGCTTCCAACTAAGAAGATCAGGAGGAAGGGGCTCCTGAGCTGGTATTCAACATATGTTTTAGTGTTCAGATAGTGTCCAGGCAGACAAGCATGGACAAAGGAACAGTGGAAAGGAAATAGAGGGTGACAGTTATGCAATTCCCTGAGTGGAACATTTGAGAGATGAGGAATGGTGAGGAATAAAATGCAGAGAAGTTGGAGCCAGGTCACAGAAGGCTGTGAATGGTCAGAGAGGGTCATCCACATGGCTTAGGAGGAGGCTATGCTGTGGACCACACCTTTTATGCCACCAAGGGCTTTCATGGTAGTGGGTGGACAGGCAGGCAGGCAGCATGGGCCCTGGCTGGCAACTCCGCATCAACTCTGGAAACACACCTGTGCTTCTGTAGACAAAAGGCCTAGAACAGTGCTTTATAAAGCAGGTTCTAGAAACCACTTCTCCACTGATGTTAATGGGCTTACCATTTAAAAAAAAAAAAAAAAAAAGGAAGAGAAGGTTATTTTTGTTGTTGTTGTTGTTGTTTACGGGGTGAGGGGACCAATACATAGATGATTTGGCAAAACACTGGATCCTAAAGATACGTAAAATAAAATGTGCCTTTCTTGCAGGATTTTTCATACTTTTATATCCCAATGGGCACTTAAGATCTGAGAAGGTGAACGAAGGAAGCAACAGTTCCCAAACATTTGACCAAAGCATACTCTTCTGGAGGCACACCTCAAGGAATTCGTGTTCCCCAGACCTAGGACACGCTTCAACAAAAGGCTGTCTTATTTGAATGTCACCATGAGGCTGTGTTTGACCACCCAGAAACTTAAGCATGTCCCTGATGTTTGCCAGCTGCCAAGGTTAGGAAAAACAGGCAGTTCAGATGACCAGGAGGAAGCAGGGGCCAGGAGGGAAGGCCTCTCTTATTGTTTTCTCAAGAAAACAAAACAAAACAAAACTAAACTAAAAACCAAACCAACATATTATTTCTTTAAAGTCTGATGATGTACATAATGACTGATAATTACGGCAAATTTAGAAAGATCTTTAAAAGTTGAATCTCACCTGGTAATTATGGACTTCAGGATTGGTTTTAGAGCTAAAAAGAAAAAGAAACATTGTAACTTTACAGGATGTAAAGTGGCATTACAGCAGACCTCTTTAATCATAAACCCTCCTACCTACTCCCAGCTCTGCTCGGAAGGTTCACGCACTATTTCTTTTTGGTAATTGGATGTTTCAATGAACATAGAACCTGGCAAACCACAGACAGCAACTTTTATCCATCACTTTAGGCAACATTCCAAAATCACCTAAATATTACAGACAGGTAATATTCCAAAATGCAGCTGGGATATCATATTTTGGTACCAGAAAGGAGATTCTTCCAGTTTTGCAAACCAAGTAAACTTCAGTTCACACTGCAAGCTGCCCTGACCTTACTGGGTGGTCCCAGGAAGCTACAGTGATAAACTGAGCTGCTTCCAGCCAGAGGCACAGTCGCCAGCCATTTCTGGACATCTACCACCACTGGTAGATGGCACTCTGGTGGCAGCCACCTGTGGGTCCCTTGCTCTTCGCTAAGTGGCTGCTGCTCTGGGCACCACCATGAATGCTCACTCCATACAGGCTGTTCTGGGAACTTTGCATCTGTTATTATTTAACTCACACAACAGGGCTGTGAGGTTGACTGTTTCCTTCTACCTCATTTCACAGATAAAGGAACAGTTGCCTAACAGAGAGTCAGGAAACCTGCTCAGGGTCACCTGGCTAGTCAACGGCAGAACCAGGGCTGGCCTGAACATCTGCTCAGTTCCAAAGTCTCTCTTCTCTCCACTGAACCAACCTGGCTTTCGGAGGCTGAAGGAAGAGTTTAGAGCTCCTCATGCATCTTATTTTGATGGCATTTTGAACAGAATTACCCTGTGAGTCTGCCCCCAAGTACACACACACACACACACAGAAGAGGTTGGTGTAAAATGCAGCGTGTTTAAAATGCAAGCTCGCTGTCTGCCAGAAACCCACCAACATGGCAATTGTTGGATAATTGCTGTTGCTTGGGCGGTGTGCTTGAAATCAAGCTTATTGCTTCTGCAACAATGACAGGGAAGGTGTCCTGCCTGTGAATCTTGCCTGGGGTCTAACTGGCTCAGTGTTCCAGTTTTCAGACACGACTAGTACACCAAGCTGGGCTCTGGGCCGACTGCCATGGGCTGGGCTTCATCGGCAGGTTAAGTGGTCTGTGAGGGGCTATTTTTCTGGTAGCACCTCTGCAGCCCAGAGCACAATTTCATACACAGCTCCCACAGCAATCCCACTCACCCCGGGATCTCACAGGCTGCAAAGAGCAATTGAACAGCTGTGAACAGCGGTTATTAGCTCATTTGTTCCTAAAGGGTATATTTACTGGGGTTTTTTTCCCCCATGGGAGTTTTTTTTTTTTCTTTTTTCCAGTTTGTTTTCATTCCCAATATATAATCTCCACTAGACGCTAAGAGGAAAATGTCATTTTATTAGGGAAATACAAACAAACAAAACAATCACCTTCTAAGAGAGCAAAGAACTGCTGCAACTCACAAGCCCCTGAGAATTAAGAAAGAGACACCAGACAGGCTAAGAAAGATGCAAGTGCCTTTTAGCATACTACCTGCCAGAAAGACCCTTGAAATAGGCACACCTGCAGACCCACGCTAATCCATGCAAGAATGCTGCCATCTCCTTCTACTGCAGGGAGCCAGGGGCAATGCACAGGGGTTCAACAGGACCCTCGAGTCCCTTCATTAGATACTGAGAAAAAAACTCAGAGGCAAGAGGCTGAATTCATGAGCCCCAGCAGAACGGCACTGCAAGCATGGCTTGGAACCAGAGCACAGCTCCCAGCTGGGTGGTCCAAGGGGTTGGTTCTGTCCTCCAGAACCCGGTTCCTTGAAGCTATCTGGGGGGAGGAGGCAGATGACCAGCAGGGCCTGCCCCCTCTCTCCCACTCAGCTTGCTCCAGAGCAGCTCCATTTTTGTCTGGTCTGTTCACTAGGTTTCTACATCAGTTTTTTTCTGGAGTGTGTGTATTGGGGTGGTGCCCAGAGTCTAAAAGAGTTGGAAAAATGCTGATCCAGCCCAGCCTCCTTGATTGCAAATGAGAAAAAGGAGGACCTGAAAGGGGAAGCCAAGGCCCCAGAGCATGAACCTGTGCTGGGAAAGGGGGTCCTGAGGCCTTGGCAGGGCTCTGGCCACTAACCAGGGCAGCTCAACCTGCCCCACCATGTGCCACATCTGCTCACTGTCCTAGCTGAGAACACACTGCAAGTCAAGCCATGCCTGTCTCAAAGGCTACTCTCCTCAGCAGCCTTGAGACCCATGACTGGCAGGCTAACTAAACCGGACGACCCACCTGTGCCTGGAGTCCAGAGCAAGAGTTCAGCAATCTGAAACTGGTTCTCTCACATGACAGCTGTTCCTCCAAGCAAGTCCAAATTCACAGAGGAAATACAGTTGTTTTAGAGGAGGACACAGACATATATGCCAGATAGGTCAGTGGCTCTCACCTGAACTGCACACTAGACTCACCTGGGGAGTGTTGAAAACCATGTCAGTCACTTGGCCCAAAGCCTGGCCTGGCCAAGGGGTGCCTTTTTGAGCTCACCAGATGATTCTAATGTACAGGAAGGATCAGGAACATCTATGCTAGAAAAGGGGCTTCAAACTGGCTGAATTCAGCCCTCAGGCTGAATCTGGCCCAGAATTTGTGAATAACTTTTTATTAGAACACAGTCATGCCTGGTCATTCACACACTGCCATAGCTGCCCTAGTGCAGAGCCAGATGGTTGTGAAGAGGCAGCCCAGAGCCTGCAGAATGGAAAGCACTTTCTATCTGTCCTTCACAGAAAGTTTCCTGATTCCTGTGCTGGAGATTTTCAGTCTTGGGCTAAGACTTTTGTTTTTGTTTTTGTTCTTCCTGCAGGAATTGCAGTGTAGGTGTTAATGTCTTCTGCCATGTATGACTCTGACACCTGCAGGTCACTGAGTAGACCTGGCACCTGCTCGGAAGCACGGCCTTCCTTCCCCATCACCGGCTGCCGCACCACCAGCACAGTGAGCTCCACACACGCCTGGCACCTTTCTCGTTCACTCTTACAATAAACAAGACACAAGGTTTCTCAAAAGGAGCACCTGTGTTTCCCAGAAAAACAAACTGTCTTGGAACATTCCAACTTGTACTTATTGAAAACCAGGAGGATGGTATAGCCAGGCAGCAGAAAAGGAAAAAAAAAAAAAAAAAAAATCAGGTGACTCACTCTGATTTAATTGTATTAAGGGGAAAGTCAGTATTGCAAATAAACACAATAATCAGGGAGTAGAGCTGTGCTCAAGGCAGGGAGCTGACTTACCAGAGCTGAGCGGCAATGACTGGGTTGCTTGCTGGAAAGGAAAAACTAAAAGTTACAACATCTTAGTGAACTTTTACAACTTCACCAGGCAAAGACAGACACTGCCTGGAAGAGAGACTTCTCTGGGCACAGACTGGTACCCAGCCCAGTCCAGGTCATAAGCACTGTGGCTATTTCTCCTTCCCCAGGGTGTGAGCCACCCCCCTCAATGCACTCTGACCCTCCCTTCAGTGCCTGCAGCAGCACCCCCCCTGAGCAGCTTCCTGGGGCTAGGCAAGCTGCAAGGTGGACACCAGATAGTCCAGGAGCTCACGGCTGAGACACAGACAAGAAGCACAGAGAAGTAAAATCAGCACAAGGAGATAAAGGATGAAATTCCAGCAGGCATCCACACTTGAGGGAACCAGGGCAGTTTTCTGACTGGGGTGGGGGCAGAGTCTGTGTGGCAGGGGCACAGGGCCTGAGTTGGGAGCTTTTCATCTACACTCCATTTTTTCTCCCCATTTTGTTTTAAGAGGGATGTGGCAGGGAAAAATCATTAAAAGCCTTACAAAGAAGATGCTCAAAGTCTGACTAGAAAAAAAAAAAAGTCTATAAAATAAAGGAGAAGAAAAGGAGCTGGAGATCAGGAAAAAGCAGGAGGGAATCACAGGAGCAGGGTTCTGGAAGAACTCCAGGCCATCTGGTGGGATCAAGACACAGACACACCAGGGTCCAGGGCTTTTTCCTTTTGTGCACACACAAAGGGACAGGGACCTCACTACTGTCTCAAATTAGTAATTTTTATCTTTGGAAAATTCTTCCCTACACTAGGCTGTTTTGGGCAACTATGACCCAATGGACCACACATGCAGGCATGATCCTGCTCATGCAGGTAACAGCCCTTGGAGCAGCAAGTTCTCCCTCCCCTACCTCGGACACTCCCCAGTTGCAGTGATCACTCTTCATCAACTCATAACCCTTCTCTGGACATGCTCCCATTCTCTGAACTTACTAGAAAGTGAGGCCATGTTTTCTGGGCATTGGGCATTTTCTTCCAGTAAAACAGCTGAGAATGACTAAGACTTTCTGGCTGCCATGATTAGTATGTTGTTAGTTCATAAAGGAAGGAGATGGGGGGGTGGAGTAATGAAAGTTAAAGATTCTAGAAGGAGCAAGTGGGGAAGCTGGGTTCCCTGGAGGCCCACTAAGTCCTGAGCTGTGAAGAAAAATGTACAGAATGACCACAACAAGTAAAGGACAGAGAGGAGGGGTGGGGCCGAGAGCATGCAGGCCCTGCTGCAAGAGTCTCCACTGAGAGTGAACCTAGGTGTCCCTGATGGAGGAGCAATCCAGTGGAGAAGAAGGAGCTATGAGATAGGTGAAGGCTGGGCTCAAACAGAAGGAGCCAGCTTGTTCATACACTGATCGAGCACTTCCTGGTTCCAGGCCTCACAGGTGTGAGCCACAGTGGTAAGGGACAGACAAGGTTCAGGTGGGGAAAGGGGCAGCATCCCAGGACTCAGTTACATTCAAGGAGAGGGTGGGCCTGGACTGACTGCAGGCACCTGGGCCAAGTCTCTCCAAGTTCTGCATCTACTCCATGCAATCAAATTCTAGTGAACAGGAGCCTGAGGTCCCCACCACAAATGGCAAGATGGTGGAGAGAAGGAACAGCACCTTCTACAAGGAAGACAGGTGTTCACCTATCCTACAGCTGGGGTCCCAGGTCTAAAAGAAGCAGAGAGGCACACGAAAAGAATAATGGTCCTGGGGGAGAGCAGGCGGGCACATGTAACGGGAAGACTAAAGACTGCAGGACAACAGAGGCCCTGACCCCTGCCAAGAGAACATCCCAGGACTGCTTTCAAAAGTTTCAGACGATGGAGCAGAACTGAAGCAAGTTTGCTCTCAGGCTGCTGGAGCCAGCTCCTCAGGGCTTGACCCACTAAGCTGTGCTATGAAAAGCCAAGGCAGAATGACAATTGCAGAACCTTTGAAGGTGGAATGTCTCCGGGACGGGTAGCGTTTACTCGGCTTCCTCTCGAAGGTGCTGGTTCTTCGTAACCTGGCGCCATGCGTAGCTTGATACTCCGTCCGCCCACTGGGAAGTGAACATTTGTTTACGTGTTACCATTATCAGAATCTCAGCACATCATACATATTTGGAAGTGAGTTTTTATATTCAAGAGCACCGGCGTACGTTTCTGGTAAAGACACACTAAGTTTAAGCCTTCTATGTGGAAACAAAATCTTATTTGCCAAGTCCAGGCAATGTGACAGGGGAAGGTATTTCTACCAAAGGACAAAACCTGCAATTTAAGTACCAGCCACTTGGCTGCACAAACCAAGCAGGTCTGAGTACCTGGAACACTGGCTAAGAGAATGTTGATTAGCATACAAAATAGCTTTCAATGGAACACACTGTGTAGACATTTAACTCATCTTTGAGAAGGCTGTTAGCAGTGACCCCTTTGCTAAGCCTTGGCTTCTCTTGCTATGCCAAGGGAAATGGTATTTATCTCACCAGGGCTTTCTGGGATTTGACCACTTTTGCTGCAGCTTCCAGGAGGGATAGCTGTTTTCTGCTCATCTACCTTCATTCCAGCTGCTCCTGGTTTATGATTGATCAGATGGAAGGAGACAAATGCCACGGGCTGTGTGTATCTCCAAAGGACAACCTCATCTCAAAGCTTCCCTTCCCTCTACGGTTCTCCTTAAAAACCAGAGGACACAAGCTACAGGCCAAATCCTGGGGGAGTCTCCTCCCAGGAGGGAACAGGCCTGCCTTGGCAACCCCCGCCCCCCCAGCAGACCATGGAGCAGTCTGCCAGCCTCTGCCGCTCTGACATTTCCATCCTCCAAGAGCCCTGTGATTCGATTCTTTCTCAAAAGGATTTGGTCTTTTTATTTTTTTTCCCCCTTGGAGCATTTAAAAATACATTCAAACAAAATAATTCTTTAAACAGAACTGCACAGCCATTTCCATGCACAGTAGATAAACCTGAAATGAGCAAATCTTTTGGCATTTTTAAACAGAGTTTAGGGACATGCCATGTGTGGGCAGAGGTTATGAAACCATGTGAAGTTTTATATCTCGTAACTGAGGTTCTCAGACCTACACATGTATCTCAAAAGTCAACCCTGGGAGCACACTTAAAATGCGCATTCCAAGGCCTCACACAGAGATGTGCATGCTCACAGGCTCTGATTACAAGGGTCTCAGGTCAGGCCATATATTCTCATTTTTAACAAATAACCAGGGAGTTTTCATGCACTTGGAGAAAGACATGGTCTTAGAATTATAAATAAAAATATATCAGAATAAGCTCTCTATTTCTTCAGGCTCTTTTCAGATTCAAATATTTACTGAGACTACCTAGGGGAGATGGAGACACACACAGAGACATCTGCTCTCATTCTTAATCATAACCAAATTGTTTGAATTGGCATGGGAAAGGAAGACTACTACTAGGGGAGATACATAAGAGACAGATTGTCAGGTTGAGAGTCTCTGCACTACCATGACTGTGGATGAGTTTGTGCCCTGGTTTTTTTTTTGTCTAAAAACTGGGGATAGCTAATCTACCTCATTATTAAGGCTGCTTTAAGATTAAGGTGGATACATAGAGTTCTAGCAGAATGCTGTCCAAAAGAATTTTCCACAATGATGCTATGCCCTGTCGGCCCTGTCCAATAAGTAGCCACTATTGTCATGAGACTACCAAGTACTTAACACATGGCTGGTGAGACCAAGGCACTACATTTTAAGGTTTATTAAATATCCATTAATTGAAATAGCTCCATGAAGCTGGTGGCTACTGTACTGGACAGCATAGCTCCAGCTGCAGGCCAGCTATGAACAATTTTGTTACTATAGGTTGAGCATCCCTAATT
>JAJEJO010002589.1:397069-456088 GCA_020662805.1 Glaucomys volans
CATCCAAAATGCTTGGGACCATAAATGTAATAGATTTTGCTGTTTTCGCCTCTTCAAAAATTTGAAAATCAAATATGCAAAAAATTCAAAATCCAAAAAGCTCCAAAATCTATTACATTTATGGTCCCAAGCATTTTGGATGAGGAATCTTCAGCTGGCTTTGGTTCCATTTCATCAATGAGGCCAAAAGAGCTAAAGTGGCTCGCCTGAAGGTCAGAGCTTAAGCAGGAAGTGGAGATGCGCCTGTGATCCAAATTGCTGGGTGCACAAACAGAAGCAGCTGCGTTCCTCTCAAACACATCACCCGTGTCCCAAGGTGGCCCCACCTGAACCTGAAGCGGGAGCCCAGCCGGATGAAGTCGGATCTGGTGGACTTGCTGTTTCCCGGCGTGCGCAGGCGGAAGAAGGCATGGTGCTCCACGGCACACTTCCACAGGTGCTTGCAGGTCCGGGCACTGTCCAGCCGGAACACAAAGGTGTGCTCTTGCTCACGGCCCTGAGAGAGCAAGCACAGGGTCCAGGTGGGGCATCTGCCACATCAAAGCAGGGATGTTCACAGCAGAAGGCTGATGGGGGAGCAAGGCCTACCTGGTCATCATCCTCCACCACCACGAGTGTCAGTTTGCTCTTTTTAAAATCCATTTTGGTAATTTTAGGCCTGGTCAGAGAGAAAGCCTTTTAAAAAGCACAGTCTGCAGTAAAAGGATCTATCTACACATCAAACAGCAGTTTCCTTTCTACTTTTAAAGCTTAGATTGGCTAAGAAAAAAAAAATCATTCATTCATTTAAGTGTGATTTTTATCCAGAGGTTTCAGGGTAATTGCCACACACCCACAATGAGAAAAGGATGGTGTGATTTTAAAATAAATCTGGGTGTTGCATATCCCTCAATAATCATCCATCACATAGACTCCACCACAAAATAGGAAAAGACATTTTAATATTAGACAAAACTAAATTACCAAAAGAATAAGCCTATTTTGTTAGCTCCTTCAAAGATTAATATGCCTGTCGGGGTCAGTCCAAGAGAATATTCACAGCCATCTCTTCCCTACAAACAAACGAAGTGACAATCGGTAGAGGGTTCTAACAGGTCGTCACAGAGCAGAATGCAAAAACAGTTCCCTCACCACAAGTTACTTTGTTGGCACGCGGTTTACAGACTTTTCAGTAATAGCAAAAGCAAATGACTTGAACGTGGGCAGTCCTTACCCTGACAATGTGCATGTCTACCCCATACATTTCCAGCCACTTCGCTTTATTCAGATAGGAGAGTTCCGCCTGGGCAGGGCTCTTTCCCCTTAGAAAAACCAATGGAAACACATGTAAACTGGGACTCGTACACCCACGGGGTTCTGGAGGGCACTCCACACTGTGCAAGGTTAGGCAGCAACGACAGCAACAGGGGCGCCAGCTTCTACTGACCGAAAAGATCTCCAAGAACATACTGTTAGTGAATAGAAAGATCACAGGACAGTGCTTATAATAGGGTCACTTAAGGAAACAAGACCACAGTTTTTTTTGGTGTAGATACCTATATTGAAAACACAAAGGAAGGGGCGGGAAAGACACACAACAGGCTGCCACCAAGGGCTTCCTGCAGGGCGGGAGCTGTGCTTGTATGTGATGGAGTGAGTGGTGGGAGGACTCCAGAGCCACACAGTTCCATATTGTTTCAATGATACAATGAGAGTGCACTCATGTCACCTTCCATTAGCAAACAAACAAAAAAAGTCATCAGGCTTTTCAGAAGGATCTAGGGGCTACAGGAGGCCATGCTAAGTTGCAGGTGGGAGAGCAGCAGGGTGGTGTGTGGGGAAGTGCGGCTAGCAGGGGAGAAGGGGGGACCCCAGGAAAGCGAGTGAGTGAGGTTCAACTGTGTTGGATCAGGGGAGGAACTGCAGGGGAGGAACCAAAGAGATAAATGACATAAAAGGCTTTAGGTGTGAAGCCACATTTCCTGAAATACAACACAGCACAGCACATGGTCTCAGCTGTGGGGACTCTTGAATGGCAGGGCTACAAGACTGGGCATTGCTCATCTGAAACACTTGGGGTCAGAAGTGTTTCTGGTTCAGATCTGTGCAGATTCTGGGATACCTGCATATAGATGATGAGAGATCTTGGGGATGGGACCCAAGTCTAGACATAAAAATCATTTATGTTTCCTATACACACTATGCACATAGCCTGAAGGTAATTTTATACACTGTTTTTATTATTCCTGCATTTTGACTAGGACCTGTCCCATGAAGTCAGGTGTGGAATTTTCTAATGTGTCATGTTGGTGTTCAAAAAGTTTCATATTTTGGACTTTCAGACTAGGGATGCTCCACTTGTATTTCTAAAAGATTTGCTCTAGAAGGTTCAGGTCAGGGTCACCAGAGACCCAGGTGTGTGAGAGAGGGTGGGGCAATGCCATTTTGTGGGGCACACCAAGAAAATCTCTATTTTAGAGGGAGAAAGGGCCATGGTTTGTTTCTTGCTGCATATCTCTCAGAAGAGAGATGGCTTGTGGGCCACTGGGAACACAGGCGTGAAGGAAGCACAGCAGAGAAGTTATGAGCAGGAGCGACTGTCTGATAGCCATTGACTAAGCAATTCTACAGTGGACAAGAGAGCCCAACACACACACACATGACAAGATGAGAAAACAGATCGGAATGCTAGACGGGCACATCAAGGTACCTGCACTCTTTCCATCTCTGGAAGATATCAAATTCCATCGCTTCTGTCTGATTTGGAATGAACCGAAATTCAGACACAAGCTCTGGTGTGTGTTCCGGAAGCTCGCACTCCCCAAGCTCTGCTGCAAGTTTCATAAAAGGGAGGAAAAGAGGAGACATTGAATACTTTCAGTTATTGCTGCAGCTAAGTCCAAAGGCATTTTGCATGATTATAAAGCACAGGTACCCCCTGATGTATAACTCTCTCCTTCCAGGAGGACTGAACTTACTTAGTAGTCGTATGTACACTCAAAATCCCCAAGAATCATTCCATGCCCTCCCCATAGGGCGATACACCATCATCTTGGTTATTACCGTCTTCTTCCCGACTATTTCTCCCATCCAGGGAGGCCCTGATTTGCATTTTCCCTGAGAAGTGGCAGGGCCCACATTTGCAATAAAAGCCAATGGCAGGGAATGAGAATCTGCCCAGCAATATCCACGGCACACGGTGCTTGTTAAGGGCGGGTGAGAGCAGGCAGCACTTCAGGGTCTGCAGTGCTGGAGAGGACAGGCTGAGAATTCAGTAGATGTGGAATCTGAGAGAAAACAAGGAGGGAGAGGCGGCAAGAGGGCTGCAGGAGCAACTGCAGCAAAGCAGGCGGAACCCGGGAGGGAGGCAGCAGAGAGGAGAAGCAGCGACAGGAGCGACCCTGCCAGAAAGCCCAAAGCACACTGCATGGTCCCTGCTCTTGCCAAGTCACCCACAGAATGGATGCCCCAAGGACACAGGTGGCTCTGTCCCTCCCACACAACCTCTGCAGACCCCAGAATAAAAAGGACTCCTTCAGTTTCCTCCAGTTCCTGGCTACACCGTATGGATCACAGACCAGCAGCGCAGACATCACCAGCGAATTTGCGCAAAATGCACACTCCCAGGTCCCGCCCCCGAAAGACCCAAGTAAAGTCCACCTTGTCCCAAGACACCCAGGGGACAGTTGAACACCTTCCTTGGAAAAGTACTGATCTCCAACAGTGACTTTTGAACTTGAAGGTACATCAGAATCACCTGGTGGGCTCATTAAAACACACATCCCTGGGTCCACACTCAGAGCTTCTCCAGGTCTGGAAGGAGGCCCAGAATTTGCGTTGCCCAGGTGATGCTGATGTAGCTGACCTGGAAAAAGTTCCTGGAGACCCTCTGCTTCACACACCAACTTCACCAACAGACCAAAGCAGGCCTAGGTGCCCCCACAGTCCAGGGACAGCAACTCATTATGTACCCAGCAACCCTGTCCATCACCCCATTAGGCCACGTCCAGCCAGCACGGGCTTCTGAGATCCCACTCCCACATTCTATCTTCCAGGGAGGGACTCCGGCTGGCTTGTAGAGTGGAGAAAAAGTCCTGTCTACACAGAGGAAGCAGTGATCCAAACTCAGACGGACAGTGAGGGGCCTGTACAGGATGATGCACAGACCAGGGCCTGCTGAAGGCCCCCGGGACAGCCTCTCACCTGCCCGTGACCCAGGGCAGTCTTGGTCAGGGTGTGCAGCACTTGGTACCTTGGGCAAAGGCACAGATGAGGACTGCTCTGGAAACACTATTTGCCTCAAAAAGGGTGGAGTTGGTTTCCCTCTGCTGGAGGCCACCACTGACCTCAAGAGGCTACTGTGCAACCGGGTACCTGGAAATCCAGAGGGGCTGTGTGGTCTGGAGAGACTCGCATGACACGAATCACCCTTCTCCTGCACCTGTGGCCACAGTGAGAGTGACGAGTGGCATTGCAGGCAGGACAGGACTAACTGTGCCTGTGACATCATCCAGCACCAGAGTAAGAAGCCAGGCAATGATAAGGTCTTCCTAGCGGGCACAGGCTGGGCATGGGGGCCAGCATCCAACCTCACCTTCCCTGCACTACCGGAGGCCTGAGTGCTGCTTGGTACCATTCTGAGGTAGCATGCCTGCCTTCCAAGAATCTGGTAGAAAAATCTGACACCTCTCTAGGCTACAGCCTCTGCAGCTAGGCTCCAGCTCCAAGAAGGGTGGAGGGTGATGGACACAAACCAGACATAGGAGAGCTTGAATCCCAAATCCACCATGTACTAGCTGTGTGACCTTGGGGAAGTCACTTAACCACTTTGGGTCTCTGATGCCTTATTTGCAAAATGGGATTGTCCCAATAAGGACAAAACAAGATTACAGGCATACAACAAATGACTGTCTTATTCATCTTCCTCCATTCCATTTTTTTTTCTTTTATTTGGATTAGTTTTCAAGTCTACCACAAATTTATTCCCCAAGGAGCACAAGCCTCCATACAGGGCCACCATATCACAACTCAGGAGGCACACTGATTCAAGGACAACCATGGCAAGACAGGTCTTCTGGCTCACACAAGGGAGGAGACACAACCCTTCATTTGACTCAGACCCAAGAGCTGCTCTAGTGATCAGAGCCCGGGGCAAAAGGGTGGGCTAAAGCAGGCATTTACCAGGAGACGGGGTGGAGAGGGGTGTGACAAGGGCCTCCCCATGTTTGTGTCTATATCACAAATCTTTTTACTTGAACTTGACAGAACGGTTGCATCTTAAATTATACGAAAGTTATGGCTCCTGCTCAAATGGGTGATCTTTCCAAGAAAGATTCAGGGGCAGCTAACCTTCCATCTGCCTCTGCTTGGGGCAAGGCAGCTGGAGCTGGCCTCTGACTGTAGTGCTGCTTCTGTCACAGAGGGTGGGGGTGTGGTGCTGGTGTGTGTGCCCAGGCCTGTAATCACTGAGGACAATATACAACCTGCAATATTGTGCAATGGCCTTAGGAGAAAACTGCCCCAGAGGATGGATGGCTCCAGGCCTGACTTGGTGCTTTCATTTCACTAACAACACCCTGACACCTCCCGCTGGGCTGCTGAGCCTGAAGGCACAGCTCCGCTCTCAGGGGAATGAAGGCCACAGGCTCTGCTGGTGAAGTCTGTCCCTGGCCAGAGCTGACAGGCTGCCACACTCCCTAAGCCACACACATCCGGTGGCAGTCCCTGTGGGCCTGATCCATCACAGAAATAGGGATAGGAAGCACTGAGCACTATATGAGACACAGATGGCTATGAATGACACTATCGTCACCTCCACCACCAGTGCCTGCAGACCACATGGGAGGCATCCTTCAAAGTCCCTGGTGTCTCTCCAAATCATTCTGCACTTAGTGATCGTCTACCATATGTCAAGCCTCATTAGACAGTAGGGCTTGAGGTGGCTCCAGAACAGAGGTTTCAGGTGATGGGAGTTTCCTGTCTTTGAGTGAAAACATGGCAAAATATATGTACTAAACATACCAAGTAAAAAACATACAGAAAATGCATACATGACTGATCAGACTTACATTTCTTAAAAATCCACTCAAAACTCATAGACAGAAACTCTGGTGGCCTGTGGGTGGCAGGACAGGGGGTTATTTCCTTTTCTACTTGCTTGATTATTGTGCTGTTGCCCTGATATTCTGTTAATAAGCATGTACTAATTGCATAATTTGAAAAAAACTTCTTGGATCAACTTTTAAAAATTGGTAGAACACAAAAGTGGGAAGCCTAATCTTGTTATGGTGTTCACAAATACTAATTATGAAGGAACACCTCATAATTCATCTCCAATAGAAGCCCATGAACACACTGATCAACGAGTCCATGGCATATGTCTACCTGATGTGCCAATGAAATCCCCCATATATGCAGCTACACTTCAGTCTTTTAATTAGCACCAGGGACTTTAGCAAGTGCTTCCCATGCATTTTAAACTACAATCCGCCAGTGTGTCCCCACGGATGAACAGTGCCTGTGGACAAACCAGCAGGCAGACTTCTTGCTATTCAGTTCCTGCCCATGTGCTGATGACCTGCTGCAACGCTTCCAGCTTGACCTCTGGAGGAGCCACATTCAGACCCTGAGATACTGCTGCTGCTTCCGGCACCTCGCGGCCCAGAGGCCCTATGCAGGCTGTCTCCTCCACAGGAGCCCCACTCCTCCTCCACCACTCGCTGCTGCCACCACCCACCCTAGGAAGCAGCCTGTGAGTCAGCTCTGACTCCTCTCTCCACACCTAAGTCTAATCACCAGGTCTGTCTCCCTGTACTACCAAGGCTGGCTTTGGGGGTGTACTCATAACCATCTGCCCTGTTCAGCTCCCTGTTACAGCAACACCCCTCACTGCATCTCAGCTGCAGTCCCAGTCCCACTCCAACCCCTTCACCCCATACAGCCAGTGTGTCCTGAAGTTCATGCTCTTTAAGTGGGGTCTGAAGCCGTCCACCTAATCCGAGTCTCGAATTTCACTCTGCCGAATTGTTCAACTGTTACTACTTCCTCACTTCGGTTTTGTTTGTTTGTTTGTGGTGCTGGGATGGATCTCAGGGTCTTGCACATGCTAGGCACATGCTCTGCCACTGAGCTACACCCCAGCCCCTCTCTGAACTTCAGTTTTGTGCCTTGGTTCCTTGAATCAACTCCCTCTCCACATTTCCCCGTGGCCCTGCCTCTTCCAAGTGTCCCAGGTATCTTTGTGCTGGTGGAACTGCTCTGTCCTCTGCATCTGCCTCCCTCAATGGACGGCAAGCTGCTTGGGGACACAGACCATGCCATATTCATTTATATCCTGGGACAAAGTAGAGCACTGGGCCTAGCATACAACACACACTCATTTATTGAAATGAAAAGTAATAACATTAAAATGCTGATTACTACTATAGATTAATGTACCTTGTAGACAGAGAGCAGCTAATTCCACAGCCGTTTCATAGGGGCATTTCAATCTTGGGAAAAAAAAAGAAAGAAAAAAAATTAATTCCAAATATGAAGCTATATACCCGTAACTATATAAAATGCCAGTAAAACCATTATTCAAAAGGCAGTGATATTTAAGCAATGATTTTTGTTCTTAGTTTATATTTTTGCTCTGTATTAAAGAATGCAAACTAACTTACGCTACAAGCTTCCCAAAGTCAGTTCTCATGATATGGCAGAATAACCCAATCTAAGTCTACTTTTCATCAATCACATGGGCAACTTTACTGAATTTGGCAAGAATGGGGAAGTTTGGAAACTGAATGAAAAGTCTTTCCTTTGCCTTATTATTTTAAAATTTATTTTCAGTTTATCATATCAATAAAGTACATGCATCTTTTCAAGCTGTCTTAAATCCTTGAAACAAGGTTGCAGTGTTAAAAGTCAACACATGGACACCATAACCAATGCTGGGTGCACTCAGCTAGATTCTAGCCAGGATAACTGAGGCACAGCCACAGAAGAGTGTCAGTGCCAATCTGGTGATCTCATTCATACTTATCAAAGTTAGTTAGAAAAATAATAATGACATACATTGGTATAGCACTTCATAGTTTTCAAAGCCTTTTCATACACATTATTTGAGCTGGTCAGTACATTCAAGTTTGCAAAGCCTGGGTATGACCAGTGTCCCCCCATCTCCCATTTCATAGATGAGGTCAAGTAAGCGTTCAGGGGTCTTGCCCAAGGTCATCCAACCAGGACTAGAACCTTGTCCTGCTTTGAAGTATAGCAAATCAGGCAGGAGTGCATGTAAACTGCAAAGTACTGTACGAATGCAGGGTGCCGTCATTAATATTTTTCTAAACTAAAGACAATTTCTACAGTCACAAGGCCTTTAGTATGAAGAGCACAGTATGGAGAGAGATAAAAATACACACACGCTCATAACACGCACGCCAACCAAAGGTCTGTATTGCATGGCTGAATAACGCAAATGTATACACTGTACAATCAACTCGTTCTACAGAGGATATTCCACTGAAATTTTTATAGTGCATAGTCTATTGAGTTTGCAAATTCCAAAATAACATTTTAAATTTCCTTTGGCTTACATACGGAATCAGAATGGACTATTGTCAGTAACATCAGGTATTACTTCTCAGACTGAATATAGCTTTAGTTTTTCATGTAATAGAAAATATTTAATACCTATGCTGAAAAATGACATTGTAAATGCTCTGACTGTTGAAATATCTTATCTTTAAAGGAAACCAATATTGCATGCGAAATCAACCACTTCAGAACTAATGCTTCTTGTGCTCAATAATCATTTTGCATAGCCAGAAGCCTAGTATTTAAAAACCATTTTTAAGATGGGAAAGGAAATGAGATGAGATGTCTAAGCTCCTTCTATCCAAATCAGAACACAACCTCTTTCCATGACTTCAATGTGGATGGTGACGAATGAAACTTCTTGACTGCCCCAATGCTTGTACGTGTATACATACTAATAACGTATCTTGCTTGCAAATACGACAAAAGCCATTATGAATGGGCAGTGATGTGATCAGGGAGTGAATTATTCCCAAATACACATCACTTAAGATATTAAATGCTCTTGGAAATGCTTCAAGCCATATAGTAATCATTTAAAATAGAATGATGACAGTGATACAAGTATTAGACTCACTTTACAATGCCTGGTGCACTTTTTTTTGAATTTTGGAAAGGGAACAAGGGTAAAAGAGTTAAAACAGTGAAATATTTTGAAATACATTATGATCTATCCTGAGTTAAGAGTTAGAACAAAACCATACTTACTTTCCAGAAAGAATGTCATGCCTGAGTTGTAAAACAAACAGGTACCTGACAAACATATACAAAAGTCAACAGAGGGTAACCTTTTCCCAGCCACCTCCAATCCCCAACTTCCCACCACAGATCCCGCCCTGCACACAGCCTGGGGTTTTGCATTGCCAAAAGGGAGTCCAAATCAAATGAGAACTTGGGTAGAAGCATCTCCTCTTGGGCCTTCAGGAAGGCATCCCAGAACCTCGCTAGGCAGTGCATGTAAGGAGTCCGCAAGATACTTGTAGGATGGAACATGGAACAGTGGGCTGTCTAGGGAGGCCTCCACAGCCCCTCTGATGCTCGAGAAGCAAGCCAAACAGGCCCATGGAACTGGGCACACAGGTAAGCAATGTGTCCACTGAAACAGGCAAGGGAAGCTACTGGATTAGGCCTGGACCAAATCCACCTGGCAGATTCCAGAATCACATCAACAAGTTTGCAGGTGACTGGATTCTGTGATCAACAGTCTAAACTTTTCTCTCTGATGTGGTCTAACTGCAGACTGTCTTTTAAAAAAACAAAATAGGCAGGCACACAAACACACAGTCACCTGCATACATGCGGGCACACACACGCAAGAAAGATCCTGGAATTGGACTGCAACCGGGTTACGGGGAGAACAAAATGTGAGGAGGAAGGCAGCAAATAACACAGCTGAGGCTTATGTAGGTAAAAAATGCCCTGGCTTCAGCAGGTTTGGTTTTGTTTTTTACCAGGAGGATGTGGGCATCAGTACCACTTGCAGAGCTTTGTAAAAACCAAAGCAGCCCACACTCTACTCCATACCTACAGAGTCAGAAATCCTACATGCAAGAGTGGTCCCCGGGAATCTGATTTCTTCAGCTTCCCAGGTGTTTCTGATTCACACAGCCTGGCTTAAAAACCGCTGGCTTTGGTGACAGTGAGAAGCAACATGTTTCATAAAGAGCTCTGAGGAGGAACACTGGAGTAATTTAATTTGTTTGAAACTTGGAAACAATGTAGGCTGTCACTTTCTATGGAATGGACATAGGGGAATGTGGGTGACCCAGAAATCAAATGGAGGTGGGGGACTGAAGGTACATTCCAGGATGTCCCTGCTTCCCAACAGGTGCTTGACCATAATCAACTTGTGAAATTCAGGACAGGAACTGTGTATTCAAATTAAAGGGAAGACCATGCTGATGTGGCCAGAACTTCCAATTCCCCACAATCCATCACACAAAATACAGTGACAAGGAGGCTCTGAGGATATCAAAGGCAGAAGGTTGGTACAGAATTTCGCTGAGGATTGGGTAGCTGGCAGGGAACACCTCACTTGCAATGCTATGTATGTTCTCCTGGCTTTTATACAGCTCCTGAAGTCCAAGAGACACACACACACACAGGCAGACACTTCATATAAGAACTCAGCGAGGCCGAAGGGTGACATGAAAGGATTCTAAGAACTCTGCTGTAATTAGTTCAGCAGGCTATAAGGAAGGGAGCCTTCCACTGTAACCAGCAAGGGAATATTCTGCAGCCCTTTAAAAACAAGCAGTCAATTCTGGACTGAGAAACACTCTCCCAATACCTGCTTTTCATTTCTGTAAAATAAAATTCCACAGAACAACAAATCAATTTACCCATGGCCCAAGGAAATAGAAATATGACAAAGAAAATAAGTCTAATTTCAATTAATGAAGAACAATATCAAAGGAAGCACAGTTGTGGATTTTCAACAGAATATAAAAACCCAGGAAAAAAATGCTAAGAACTCATGCTTAGACAGTGGAGGCAAACCCATGACTTAGAAGACCCACAAATTCTACAGAAGGCCAGTGTTAGGGGGCAAAACTCTGCATTATGTCCTACCTTGTAAACTCTTCTCGAAGATTGTTCGGTTCTGAGGAATAGTATTTAACTCGAAAGTGCAACGCATAAGCAGGTCCAACTAAACATTTGGAGATGGAAGGTTGAAGATGTTTTCCCCACAGAATGGACAAAAGGAAAAACACATTAAATCTACAGCACATTCACCACCCCACGTGGAGGGCACAACTGGGCACACAACGCCAGTATGTTCTTTTTTTTTTTTGGTACTGGGGATTGAACCCAGGGACACTCCACCACTGAGCCACATACCCAGCCCTATTTTGTATTTTTTATTTAGAGACAGGGTCTCACTGAGTTGCTTAGGGTCTCGCTAAATTGCTGAGGCTGGCTTTGAACTCGTGATCCTCTTGCCTCAGCCTCCCAAGTGCTGGGATTACAGGCGTGCGCCACTGTACCTGGTGCCAATACATTCTTTTCAATCCCCATCTGGAAAACTGAAATGGACTTTCACATTGACTAGAATAGTTTAGCTGGTAACCTCATTTTGGCAGAAAACCCTAAGGCTCCAGAGGAACTACTAAGAGCTGGCAGTTTTACTTTTACCTCTGATGCCAAGATGCTTTTTACAAAGTACAAAGTGAGTTAAAGGAAAGTGTTCTGCCATCTAAAAACAGAGTAAAGAAATACCTTAAGGCATTTTTAAGAGAATAAAGGTTTCTTTAAATGACTTAAGCATAAACAACATAGAGAAATGTGTACCACACCTGTAAAGGAGTAAGCTGGACCCCGCTACCAAAGAGCCTGCCTACTCTCCCATTCTGAGTCTGCTTTGTAACTCATTAGGAAGTGAATCTAGCAGGTGCAACATCACATTTCTGAACAGCACATTAGTCAGTCCTCACTGGCAGGGGTGTCTGATTTCAAATGAGAACATAGCCGGTTTTAAACAGTCGATAAAAATCAAATTCAAATGTTAAGCTCTAATCTTTGGCCGGCTTTAAGAAACTAAGAATCATCCACTTAAAATCCATTCTTAAAAGAAATGTCTTCCCAGTTATAATACTTAAAACCCTCAAAAATTTGGCAAAGGAGTCCATGAACCACAAATAAAAGGAGTAAATGATTAGGTTAAATTCTGTTTACTTACTTTTCATCTGCTTTTTTATGGGTTTGGAATGATCCAGCCAGTGCTGAAAGAAAAGAAAACATTTTCGTTAGGAATAGTTCGTTGACAGGGTTATTATAAGCTCTTATAGTTACCCCACCCCCTTTATAAACCTGAGCAATTCTACCCACGGCTCATTAGACCACGGGTTCTTTGGTGGGTTCTGCAAACTGCTTGATGTGGCACTGAAAACTTTGCACTTGTGCACCAAAGTGCGTTGTTCTGGGAGGAAGGCCACAATTTTCATGAGCCTTCTAAAGAGGTGCCTGGAAGCACTTAAAACTCCTGGCTTAACTGATCTGTAAAGTTCCTTCAAATGCAAGGAACCATGACCACCTTTTCCTTGCATTTTCACATTACCATCTTCTCCAATAATTCCATGTCTCCATTAATCTAGAGAAAAGTACAAGCTACAATGCATAGCTTCATACCGCAGCCTTTCTGTCACCTTAAACTCTGAAATTAGAGAACCAAAGTTCATAGTCCCTTTTCTTTTACCAGGAAATCAACCCACACCACAGATGGAAAGACAACAGGAATCTGCCTAAGATAATTTTGCTAGGGCCAACAGCAGAATTTCAACTTCCTCTAGTTTTTACCAGAAGAAATACTTCAGTCTTTTTTTTTTTTTTTTTTGGTGGTGGTGCTGGGTATTGAACCCAGGGCCTTGCGCACGTCAGGCAAGCCCTCTACCAATTGTGCTATATCTCCAGCCTACTTCAGTCCTATCTAAGGACTGCAAAACCATTTTCCTCAAATAAAGGTGTCTCCATAATGGCAAAGTTGAGGACACTATAGTTCTCAGGAGTTTCAGCAGCCTCCCAAGGAAAGCTATATTTAGGAACATTATACAGATGTTCCTCATCTTATGATGGGGCCATGCCTGGATAAATTCATTGTAAATTGAAAACACTGTGGGTTGAAACGGCATATAATAATCCAACCTCCTGCACATCATAGCTTAGCAACGCAGCACGCTGTCGAGCATCAGTTGTTTACTCTTGTGATCGCGTGGTTGCCTGGGAGCTGAGGCTTGCTGCCACTGCCCAGGACCTGGAGAGATTACTGTTATCAAGTATTGCTAGCCCCATAAAAGCTCAACATTCAAAATCTGAGGTACAGCTTCTACTGAATGCATAGTGCTTTCATACCCTCCTGACAGACAATATAAGTCAGGGACCATCTGTACGGCAAGTCCCTGGGTACACAATCCCTGGAGGCCAGGACCCTGCAATCCACTGTTTGTGTATTTCCTGTGACAGGCACAGGTGTGGTACTAGGCAGGTCATTATTAGATTAAGAAATAAATACATGTTAAATATGAACTATTTTTTAAATGACATAAGGTAAGGATGTAACTCATCACTTTAAGCAAACTTAATGCACACTGGAACTTCAATGTTAGAAAATCAGTTGGAGAGACACCACCAGAGTGGGTTTCTCGCCAGTTCTTCAGAACCAGAGGCCATTCTACTGACAGTCAGGGACTTTCAGAAGCAGTCTAAGCCCTGCACATTCTAATAATGAGACAGGGTGGGGCTTAATGAGTACCGGGCACTCTACCCTTAACCACAGAGCCCACTGTGACTGTGTGGGAGGAGGGGGCGAGGAAACACAAAAGCAAATAACAAATGAATTATAATACAATAAGCTTGAGAGCAGTGCACGGCAGAACGTGGGCTTCTGTCATCTCCACTCCTGGCTAGGCAAGCGTGTAATAAAAGAAGCAGATCACCACAGCAGGATGCATATCTCAAAGGCACACGTACAGGACGCTTTATCTCATTGTTAATAGCTCTGAATTGGAAATGACCTAAATGTCCATCAACAAAGATGGATTAAAAAATGGCTCATCCATGTAATGAAATACTATTTCAAGCTGATGTAGGCCTATATTTATTGATACGTGTCACAAGATCCACAGCACAATGTTAGATGCAGGAAAAAATCAGGATGGTCCCATTTATGTGAAATTATTATTTTCTATCAAGATATGCCCAGAAAGGTAGGGGCTGTTTTTGGATAGTGGGGCTGTGAATGTCATTTACTTCTCTCTCTCTCTCTCCTTTTTAATTTAATGAGATGATTATTTGCAGGGGGTGGGCTGATTTGTCACTTCTATACTCACTTATCAATTTGCCCACCAGGCAGGTTTTGAGAATGTGTTTGCCTCATGAGCGTTAGTTGTCATTGCTACACTCAACCAGGCTCTGATAACCCCACCCTTTGTTCTAGGAGGACAGACAGACTGGAGATAAGCATATTTACTTGCCAGGCACGGTGGCACAGGCATGCAATCCCAGTGACTCCGGAGGCTGAGGCAGGAGGACGGCAAGTTCAAAGCCAGCCTCAGCAACTCAGTAAGGCTCTAAGACACTTAGTGAGACCCTGTCTCAAAATAGATAGATAGATAGATAAATAAATAAATAAATAAATAAATAAGGGCTGGGGATGTGGTTCAATGGTTAAGCATTCAATCCCTGGAACAAAAACAACAAAAAAGTGTATTTACTCTCCTGCCAAGTATCATGCTAATGGCTATGACTAAATCTGTTCTTAAATGAATTCACAATTACCATGTAAAGAAAGTTCTCTCTGCAACCAGTTTCAGCAGCCCCCTGGCTCCCAGCTCAGAGGGCTCAGAGGAGCTGACCCGCTTTCTTTTCTTTTTAAAATCTTACAGCTACGCCGAATGTTTATACCCACCTCCCCTCTCCCCCATCTACTGTCAAACTCTAATCTCCTCCCAAGTCCAATCTGTGTGGCTTCCTTGGCAGAGGTTCTCAATGCTGGCTGTGCATGCCAATCATAGAGAAACTTTCAAGCAGTCATCACCCAGATCTCACCCAAGACTCATTAACAGGAGTCTCAGAGCATCCATGTTTTATAAAAACTCCTAGTGCAACCATTAAATATTCAGGATTGAAGTTTTCTGCATCGGCTCCTACCCAGGAAGAGGCCCTGATGATCTTGAATCATCTACAACCCCTCTGAAAATAGCTATTTGGAGTTCTGCAAAATCTCAAACAATTTCAGGTTTTATGGGCCAGTCCAAGAGGCGAAGAGGCCAAATGTCTGTTGGGGTTATCACACAGACAGACCATGGCTAGATCCTCAGGCCAGATGTTCCTATGAGCAGCAGACTGTTTTACCCTAGGGCTACATTACTACTGGATGTCCCTTGTCCACTGTGGGGCTGGGTTCCACACTTTCTGCCCATAGCAGGACCAGACAGCATGTAGGTCTGTGAAAAGCCTGGGGTTCACCAAGCTTAGAAAGAAATCAGAAAATAGCTTCATTTGGGAAGCTCCTTGACCCCTTGGGGGGTTTCAGAGTGGGTTTTGATGGCTCACATCAAAGGTTTAAGAAACCCAGTCATAATCCTAAAACGAGAGATGATAAAACCTATCTTGCATCCAACTAGCTCAAAATGACCTTGACTTTCTTCACAGCTACAGGATCTCACAAAGCTCTGATCACTCGTATTTTATCCCACAAGACCGCCTGTGACTTGAATACTGGGACAATGAAAGCCCGATGTGGCATTTACTAAATTGCAAACTATGTGCAGCTTTGAGGACTGTATTCAGTAGCAGCAGGACCTGTCTGGGATGTTCACCTGTGTGCTGGCTAAATATAACCAGGCCACCCGTCAGAAAAGGCCAAGGCAAATGGCACCGGCCCTCTCAATAGACCATTAAACCAGTCACTGCAAACAGACAGATGCACTTCTGAGTTCAAATGGCAAAACATTTAACTCAAACACACAAACGGTGTTAGCAAGGTGGCTTCTGATCTGAATTTGTCATCCAAGTCCATCTGGCAAAGCCCTTCCCATAAATCAAGATGTGTGAGATGATCCTGGCAAAGCCCATCTGTTCTAACAGTACATCAGTCCTGGAAAAATGACACACACAGGCTGGATGTAGAATTTAATGGTCTACAAAGAAGCACTGGAAGCACAACGCCTGAGAGAATCCCAGGGTTAGTTAAAGAGCGTGTAAAATCCCTGTTTCAACATCCCCAGAACCCTCACCATTAAGCCTGAGCGATGGAGCTCAGAATAGGATTTCTAGTAACTGTAGATTTTCTCGATTGCAGTTAAATTAGAACTGGAAAAAATCTGGAGAGGTAATCATATCCAGAGGGTGGACAGAGAAGGAAGGGGGAGGAACACTTCTGGAGTCCACTGTCACATCTATCACCTCACTGGGCCTCAGAGCAGGTGGAGGAGGCCCTGAAGAAGCTGTGGAAGGTACGTCCCTAATAAGAGGGAGAGGCAGGATTCCAACATCCACTGGGATCGGTACCACTACTCAAGGATTCCACAGCATAAACCACCTCAAACATCTTCTCTACCCATCCAGGATGAATGAAGCCCAGTAACTCACACAGCTACTTGAGGTTTCTCCTTGGGGGTTTGTCTAAGTCAATTGCAGAGACCCCTGTAGGAGCTTTCCATTCAGCACTGATATTTGCACATAGGCAGGGAAACACTCCCTGGTCTCTCACTGCCAGCAGTTAGATAGGCTGCTGGAGGCCTGTGGCACTGACCCATTTGACACCTCTTTGTACTATCAGGGAAGGAGGAACAGACCAGAGTTCAAGTCCCAGTTCTGCTACTCCCTGGTGTGTGGCCCAGGGTCCCATCCTGAACCTGAGCTTCCTCAGCCATGAGCTGAGCTGCCCCAACCCTTTGGAAGTATCAACTGAATGTCCACAGGAATCGTACTGAATCATCCAAGCAGACAGAATGAGGTCTGATTTTCTTCAGGTAACACAGATCCCCCCAACAGCACTTATACGCTCCTACATCCCCTCTACCTACCCTGGGTGCTTACTCATTTCTTTCTTTTTTTCTTATTGAGGTGCTGGGGATTGAGCTCAGGGCCTTGTGCATGATAGGCAAGTGCTCTACACACAATTTACATCCGCAGCCCTGTTCCTTTTCTTCCTACAGTCACATCTGAAACGGCAGGAGCACCCAGCAGTGCTCCTGCTACAAGTAGCAAATGTGATGACCTTCCAAGCAACAAGCAGAGCAAAGCCAAGGGAGCTGGAGTCCATGTGGCACCCATCAAGACTTTCCAGAAGCCACCATCAATGTGTGGCTCTCAGCATGCAGCCCTGGGTCTATGCTGCAAAACCCAGAGGAAAAACATATGACAATCTTCAGATAAAGGCCCCAACTGTTTTTTCTGTATTCCTTATTGCAAAATATACTGCTATAAAAAGCTCCCTATTCCTATTGGGAAGGGGCTTTGGAGAGGGATTTAAGGTGGCCACATCAACTCTGCAGAATACCTGCCCCTGAGAAGAGGAGGAAGACTCCAGCTTGGTGGGGCTACTGTCATGACCCCCACCCAAGAGCACCATCTTGGCAGACCCCTCTCCCATTCTGTGGACCACATCAGGCAGGGTTCACTTTCTTCTCTGATACCATGTTCACCTTGCTGGTGACACAAGCACTCTCGCCTCCAGGCTCACACAAAGGCCACCCTCCACTAGACAACTGACCACGACGTACTCCAAGAGACTACCTGTCTCTGGGTCCCTCTGGGTCCCTGGCAGGCAGGGGCAGAGTCCAGCTCATGTCTGCAACTACAGAGCTTGGCACTGGGTAAGTTCCAAGTCAAAGCTGTCAAGTGCTCTTTCCTAGTGCGTATGTGTGTGTCTACATGGGTGTGCATGCAACATGTGTGGTATGGAACCAGTACAGTTTGGTGGAATGTGCTGGGTTTTGGAATGAGACCAAGTGGAATGAACCCTAGCACTGTCCTTATTTTAACCTTTACAAAGTGACTCTGAGTTGCAAATTTGTCACCTGTAAAATGGATCTGCTTTATGACCAACTTTACAGATCAGTCATGAATGCTAAGTAAGAGTTACACAAAGCCTTTAATTCAATGCCTGGTTCAGGGTGGAGTTCAATAAACAGCAGGACCAGGCAGTGTAAAGCTGGAGGGGCAGGAGGCCAGAGCCTTGGGCTTGAGAAAGCAAGCTTTGCTATGCAAATTACACTCCCAGCCCCTGCTCTGAGGTGTACCAAAGTGAGACCCACTGGACGGCCTTCCCTTTTGACAAGGAAAAGGGAAACAGGAGGTCCCAGCTCCAATTGCTAAAAATAGATGATGCCAACAGGCTTTGATGGTTGCTTCAAAGCTGGGCAGGGCACTATGGAAACCAGGCCCGGCTCTTTCAAGGAGCTGGAGGTATAAGCTGGGTATATAGACAGCTGTTGCAAAAGCCCTGCCACTACCTGCTGGTCCTCATGGCAGGGGCTATATGAGAGTGTACATATGGGAAAGAGCCTCAATTGTGGAGCAGTAAGCCAAAGGCCAAGTGGACCATTCCCTTTTGGGTTCCCATCTGTTAGCCTGCTTTCCCCAGAAACATCCCCATGATATCTGATCACCTCAGAGGCCCTGGGAAAATTGATGAGCTATAACCCCAGTCCAGCCCTTTTAATTTTATTTTGAGACAGGGTCTTGTTCAATTACCCAACCTGGCTTCAAACTTGCAATCCTTATGTCTCAGCCTTCTAAGTCACTGGGATTACAGGTGTGTACCACCACATCCAGCTAAATAGACCTCTTCAGAAAGTACTTAGCCTCAGGTATTGTATTATAGCAACATAAAAAACACTAAGACAGGGACCCACACCCATGTCCCAGATTATAAACCTTTTCTCCTTCATTAACTCACTGGGCTCCTCCATTTCCCTGTCAAACAGATGTTGCTCCACTTTATAGACAGGCACAGACTCAAGAGCGCAGTGCGCTAGAATGAACACATACAACTGAAATCACAAAGCCCAGGTTTGAGTCCAAGCCATGCTAGTTACTAAGTGACCTGCCAAGGTCTAATGGCTTTGGTTTCACTATCCAGAAGATGGAAAGATTTGACAAATGCCACTCCTAAGGTTCCTTCCGGGGCTGAAGTAGAAGATGCCACGTTGCTTGCCTTGTCTCCAGGAGTCACCAAATTAAGAAAAGGGAGTCCTAAGCCTTAGGATCTAGTCACAAAGGTTTGTTTACATATTCAAACAGGAAACCTGAGGCCATGTGAGCAAACTGCCACAGAAGGCAAATAAGCTCCAGGTTTACATAGAGGAAAAGCACTGGGAGCTGGGGACATGCTTCATGAGTGGGGGACAGCTGAGATGGCTTGAAGACAGCAGGAATTTAAGCAGGGAAAGGGGGCATCCCAGGGAAAGGGTCAGCCATGCCATGCACAGAGAGGAGGGTGGGCCACCAGGAAGTGGCCTGTAATGATGCCAGCTGAGAAGTCCAAGGTGACAGGAAGGGCCCTGGCAGCTGCTCCTGCACCCTTGGCCTCGAAGGCGATGAGCACGCCGCGCCTGCCACTGCAGGAGGAGAAGCCTTTTACTTTCAGAGAGCGAGATGCTGGAGAGTCTTCGAAACCTGGAAAGGATGCCTGGGTCCTGCTGTGAACATCCCTCCTGCTGCCCAGTGACAGGGCACTGGCAGAGGTTCACAGCAAAGTCTTTGGTAATGGAGTCACATCCACAGCTTTGGGAAGCTGAAGAGGGTCACCTGGGGTTCAGACATGCTGGCAAGACAACACACTTGCTCAATGGCAGCCATGGTGGACGCCTTCTCCTCCCCAACTACAGGGGCAAGTACACTTGCCTCCCCCTCAGACTCAGAGTCACTGACCCCAAGAACCCCACTTCACAGATGGGGCAACTGAGGCCAAGGGAGAAAAGGTGGCCTATCTGAAGCCCACCAGATGAGTCAGCAGCAGAGCCAGGAACAGGGTCCAGGCCTGACTCCTGAGCCACAGACAGCACATGCTTTATGACACACAGAAGGCAGAATGGGGAGGAGGCCCAGGGAGGAGAGCTGAAGGGGTCTGATGCTGGGACAGCTGGAGGGTGCTGAGCAGAGAGAGAACTCTAATTGTGGCACTCAGGAAGTAACTGGAAATGGGACCAGGGGTGCAGATGCAGAGAGAAAGCACAGGAATAGGCTGACTCCTTTCTCTTGAGACAGGATGGAGAAGAGAAAGGGAAACTTAGAGGTACAGGGCAAGGACACAGCAGGTAAGGACAGTTGCTGGACAGACATGGTGGGGACTAGAGGTCGTGGTCACAAATTAGAAGGGGAGCTGTGAAGGGCTGGGGATGTGGCTCAGTAGGAGAGCGCTTACCCAGAATGGGAACTGCAGGCGCCAGCATCCCAAGAGGGGCTGACAAGCTCTAAGCACAGGTCGAGGGCCTGGACTTTGCGGAACTTGTCATCTCTGTTGGTGCCAAAAGGCACAGCAGTGACTCTCCAGCACTGCTTGGCAGCCCAGGAGGAGCCATGGAGAAAACAGATGGGCCTGCGAGTGACGGGGAAGCCAGGGAGCAGACACGGGGGCAGGAAAACCAAGGGCTGAGGGGAGACACAAGTGAGGTGGCAAGGCAAGGCTCAGGCAGGGAGGAAGACGAGGGCAAGAGGAGGCTGGGAAATGGGAATAAGGGAGGGGACCCTTAAGGGACAAGACCACAGGGAGAGGGGCCAGAAAGATGGAATCAAGCGACAACACCATGAATTGAGGAATGGCAGAGTTCTGGATCTGGGAGTGGGAACAGGACCCAAAAGAAATCTGCGTGTGGTTTACTTAACTGAAAGGAAACAGTGCCCAGAATACTCAGAAGGGCCAGAAACTAGAATCCTGAGGCTGCCCGGGGAAAGAAAATAACTGAGACACAGAGGCCCCAAGGGATATAAAGGACAATCCTGAGACCAAAGGGCAGGGTCCTGGGTTGCTCAACTCAAGGATGCAGAACTGGATGGGAGGCTGAGACAAAAGCAGGGATGCGTCTCCCAGGGCCACAGTGAGAGTTTCCAGCTGAGGAACAGGGAAGCAATCAGGATCATACAGCCAAGCAGGCAGCGGCTGTTGGTGGTAAGGGCAGACAGGAAGTCCTGAAGGTGTAGAGGTGGCGGGTGCCCAGGGGACCACCTGGAAGGTCAACCAGGAGGCACTAGAGCCAGGGGCATTTCCCCCGAGATTCCACTCCCGAGGGACCAGTATCTCGCTGACATTCTCCAGCAGCCCCAATGACCAGGCACCAGTCTGAGCAGCTTTGGCTAACAGCTGTCACATGTGGTTCCCCAGAAGTACCTGGGGTCTTTTTTTTTTTTTTAATATTTTTTTAGTTGTCAATGGACCTTTATTTTACTTATTTATATGTGGTGCTGAGAATCGAACCCAGTGCCTCATACATTCTAGGCAAGTGCTCTACCACTGAGCTAAATCCCCAGCCCTGGTAAGTGCCTTTTAGTTATGAGAAGCTTCAGGTCTCCAGCTGGAAGGCCTTCCCAGGGACCTCTGCCTTAAGACACTGTCTGCCTCAGCACCCACTCCTCCTCTTGCCCTTCCTCATTTAACTCTGCTTACTCTTGTCACCTCCTGTCATGTTACATCATCTGTATTCACCACTTTTATCCACAATCCTTAGAACGGGGCCCAGTGCATCACAGGCACTCAACAAACATTTTTAGATTATTGAATAAATTATCTTGGAAACGCAAAAGATCTTGTTGGGAAGGATGACTACGAAGTTATTGCTACTTTCCAAAGAGTGGTTCTGAGCTCTGGGGAGGTCACTCATTCTAGCATCTCCACCATGAGCAGTTCTGCGTCTGGGACAGCAAGGGAAGTCTATGCTGATCCAGTACCCCTCCTGGAGCTGGCAAGATGGTCCTGGTGCAGGGCCACAGCCTGCTCTGACTGCCCCCTTCCCCTGATCCCCAGCCTGGCTGGGCCTCAGCCACCTTCACAGGACCCTCTCTACCCAGCCAGACTCCACAAGAACATGGTGGGGAGACCTACCTTGCTGCTTAAAAATAATGCAAGAATTTCTATAATAATATTTCTTCTTCCTCCAACCTTCTCCAGAAATGTGTTCACAATGCATGTCTATGCTCAGAAATGTTTCCGTAATGCATCCTGAGCACCAAGACCTCTGGTTATTGGCTGCCTCGGAGGGGGCAGCATCCCACAGCATCGTGGCTGCACTCCACTTGGCCACCATCACCAGCTGCCAATGTTCATTACTGGAACAATATCACAGTTTCACTCCTATTTTTCTCTACCAATTTCTAACAACTGTGGATCTGTAATCAGCATGAAAAGCCAATCTGTCCTGAAATGAAATTAAAGCAATACATACTGCGACCTGGGCAGAGTCGAGGAACTGGAGGCCAAAGTAATCTGTTTCCACAAGGTCCAAGTGATACACGATCTGATCAAACAAATCCTGGCCTTTGGCATGTTTCTGGAAGACAAACAGGTAGATGAAAATTTAGAGTGTGAAAGCCGGATAGGAAACAAAAGGATTAAAAAAAAACAAAAACAAAAAAAAAAAACACTTTTCTCTTTTAAATTGTATACATGCACACAAGTTCTGAAAATTTTAATTATTTTATTCAAGGGTAATACAAACTCACACTTAAAGAATTTCAAACACCATATGCTAGTATAAAAGTCAACTATACAAAGGGATAACTTACATCGTTAACCCTTGCTAGCCTTTCCTTACAAAAGGGGAGCGATATGGACAAACACCTGTGTGTGATGGTGAGCTCTCTGTCCCCATCAGACGCTCCTGGTGGGACTCTTCCCCAGAGCAGCAAGACCTGGGTTGTCTGTCATTGCAGGTGACAGGAGGAAATCTGCTCAGACTTTGGGTCTGGCTCTTCTGGCCTCCCAATTTCACAGAGCAAATAACCAAGGCCCAGAAAGAACAAAAGACCTCCTGCACATCACAGGCCATAAAGCTGGGACTGTAGCACAAATTGCAGGTCCATCTCAGGGTTTCGACTGTACAGTACACAGCCGGGGAGTAAGCACAAGAAGAGTCAGCCCCAAGGCTTGAGTCCTGCACTTATTAGTGGGTGTGCCCCGGGACAAGTCATTTCTCCCAGCTTCTCTTCCTGCTCTGTAAAGTAGGCCTAGTGGCAGCTGCTCTCCTGGCTGCTCCTTGGGAGGACTAAGGAGATCACAAATGAGAAACCACTGCAAGAAGGCTGAAGTCTTAAGAATACTCGCTCCAGCAGAACACAGGCACACAGCTCAGTAAAAGCTACATCGGTGCAAATTTAAATCTGTGTCAAAGAAAACAACAGCAAAAGAAAACAAACAACTTCACACTAGAGAGGCAACTCCTTATTACAAAACCTGGTAAGCGAAGGGAAAGAATCCAGCATTGACTCTGCCTAAAGGTGCAGCGATGGAGGCCAATGTGCGTAGCAGCATACGTAGAGATGAACTTCAAGTGCACTACAGCCCTAAACGTAAAACTATCAAGCTCTCAGAATAAACGCAGGCACCATGCTCCACGACCTCGGATTAAGTGATGGTTCTGAGATATGACACCCAAAGTACAAGCCACAAGAGAAGAAATGAACTGGACATCAAATTGCAAAACTTTTACACTTGAAAAGATATCAAGAGCTCAAGAATTACAGGGGCTGAAGATATAGCTTAGTTGGTAGAGTGCTTACCTCATAAACACAAGGCCCTGGGTTCAATCCCCGGCACCATAAAAAAAAATAAAAATAAAAATGTTTGAAGGTAGTTTGTAAAAAAAAGAAAGAAAGAAAGAAAGAAATTGTAAAGGCAAACACAAGACAATTTTTGCAAATCATATGCAGTCATTGCTCTATATCTGAGGAGGACTAGTTCCAGGACCCACAGAGAATATCAAAATCAACAGATGCTTAAGCCCCTTATAGGAATGGTATAGTATGTGCATATAACTTATGCACATCCTCTTGTATACTTTAAATCATCTCTAGATGGCTTATAATACAATGCAAATGCTATGCAAATAGTTGTTATACTGTACGATTTAGGGACTAATGACAAGAAAAGCAATCTGTACATATTCTACACAGATGCAATTTTTAAAAAGTCCTTTTGAACTACAAGTCAATTGAGTAAATGGATGTAGTGGGTGGACCATATCTGCTAAGGACTTTTATCTAGAATACATAAGGAACTATTATAATTCAATAATAAAAAAACAAATGCCCAATTGAAAAATGGCCAAAGGATAGGTAGTAGATAATTCTCCAAAGATGTACAAATGTGCAAAAGCACCTGAAAGACGCTCACCATCTTCACTCAGTAGGGAAGTGCAAATCAAACCATAATCAAATGCTGCTTTATACCCACTAGGATTAAAAAGACATTGTAAAAAATGTTGGAGAAATGGGAATAAAAACTCATACAGTCACACTGAAAAACAGTCTCATGGTCCTCAAATAGTTAAACACAGATTTACCATATGCCAGTGATTCTGTTCCTAAGTATGTACCCAAGAGAAATAAAACACATTTGTGAAAAACATATGAGTCTACACAGCAGTATTGTTCATCATATGCAAAGGGTAAAAACCACCAAATAGTCATCAACTAATGAATAAATAAATGCAGTAAATACCTGATAGAATATTATTTGGCCACAAAAAGGAATAATGTATGCAAACAAATGCAGACAGACCTAGAAGACACTAGGCTTATGTGAAAGAAGCTAGTCACAAAGCATCACATATTGTGTGTTCCTGTTATAAGAATGTCCTGAGTAGGCAGATCCATAGAGACAGAAGTTAGGTTAGTGGCTGCTAAAGGCTGGAGAGTTTAGGATGTGGCAGCAAAAGGAGTGGCGTTTTGTCAATGAAATGTTCTAAAATTAATTGTGGTGACAGATGCAGAACTCTGTTAAATGTACCAAAAGCCACTGAATTGCATACTTTAGGTGGGTGAACCGGAGGACATGTGAACCTCTATGAGACTATTTTTAAAAAGCAGATGGGTGGAGTTTTTCTTTACTGAAATATTCCAACAAATGAATAATGAAGGAACAAGAGAACCACCACTTCAATAATTTGCAGCCCCGAACGAATGAAAGATTCTGTGCTTGGGCACCAGTGGCTACTCACTTCCTGACAGGAGAGTCCCAGCTCCTGTACTGTGTGTGCCTGGTGCAGGACACCCACCACCTGAGTGACCATGGCTCCATACTCCTCTCTCCAGGAGACTCAGCCTGGGGAAAGTCCTAGAAACTCCTCAGGGCAAATGATCCAGATTCTTTCTTCAACAAATGGAATACAGGGAAGAGAAGAGATGGAGGGGAATCCTATAGGATAAGAAATTTAGAAGACTTTATAAAAGGCAAAATCCAGCTGTACTGTCTCGGATGCACTCTTGGGTGACAAAACTTAATGAACAAGGAAGCAATTACAGTAAAGTCAGAGCGGTTGCCACTCCTGGCAGGGAGGGCGCACATAGGGCTCTGGCCAGCAGGAAGCGGTCTCCTGAGCCGAGTAGCAGCGTCTGCTTCCTCATAACTCGCTCAGCTACACCTCTGCTTTATTTGTACATCTGTATTTTCATGATATATAAAAAATAGAAACAGAGGGCTGGAAGTATAGCTCAGTGGTAGCATGCTCAGCATGCACAAGGCCCTGGGTTTAACACCCAGCCCTAGATAAATAAATGAATATAGAAATGAAAGTAAAAACAAATCTCAAACTGTCTGCATGCCTGGATTACTGCTTTCAAAGCCCCCTTCTGGAACTGCTCCTCTGTAGGCAGCAATTCCACAGAAGGCTGAAGGTGGGATGAAGATCTCTAGAGGACAGTGAAGGAGGGGGAGAGATGAACCAGTCCATTCTGCAGCCCCAGGGACATAGAATGATGGCCTCAGACCCTCCAGAACACTCCTCAGCCATTACAGAAGACAGAAATAAGGAAAATGTACAATGTTAGGCAAATAGACTCCATAAGCTAGCTGTGATTGCAACCACATACGAACACCTGTGTGTTATGTATTGTGGACTGCTTGATCCAAACAGGAAATTTGTTAAAATATAATCAGCTGTATTAGGGTGGAGAAATTGTGGGTGGTTTTCTTCCCAAGTTTTCCTAAACACTGATCTCCTGGCAGTTGTCAAACAACCACTTTTTTTTTTTTTAAGTCCCCCTTCCTGGTGCCCTTCCTTCTTGCCCCTAACAATTGATCCTCTGGGTAATTTTGCCCTGTGACTCTCCAGTGCTGCCAGCCCTAGGAAACACCTGTTATTGTGGCACCAATGCTTCATTAGTGGGTCTCCTGAGGGGACTGAACTAGTTAAGAAAAGCTTTAGCAGCAGGACACAGCAGGAAGAACTGGGATTGGAGGAAGCAGGCACCTAGTGCTCCCAGGTAGACCACCAACTGCGGCCTTAAGCAATTCTAATTTCCCCAAATCCTCATCACCAGCCCAGACTTGTCCTGCAGCTTCTGACACAGTGTCCCGAACATACAGGGCCACAAAACCAAACTGGTCCAGAATCCAACCTGCCCAGCACTGAGTCTCTCTATTTGGACCAGCAGCAAATAAAGGTGGTATTTCCTATGGACTGGGTTCAGGACTTAACATACAGGCATATGATTTCTCCTCTCACAGGACACTGGTTGAAAAATCACAGTTCTACTTGTAAACAATGAAAAAGGTCAGCATAAGCTTCTGTCCAGGTCATTCCAAATCTCACTTTTCCAATGTTTTTCTGACATGACTTGTCAACTTGGAAGGGCTCAGGGGGGAGGCAGGGGAGCAGGTCCCTTCTGCCAGGCCAGACTCACTCCACCAGACTTGGAGGTGGCAGGGCCCAGTCCATAGGAAATACCACCTTTATTTGCTGCTGGTCCTTTTCTCCACACCTGAAAACACTCCCCCACAATCATACCCGCCTCGAGTGTGCTCCTGGTTCAAACAAATTCTGCTGGAAGAAAGAATTGCCAATGGCCCTTTCCAGCTCCAAAAAGAACCTGATAAAATAATGAGGGTAGAATGGAGGGAACCTCGAGACAGGCCCCAGTGGGTTATTGGGTAGGATGACATTAAGAGAACCAAGCTCACACTGATCTTGAACCCACTATCTCCCTTCCTCCAAGTCCACAGGGTGTTCACATTTAATCATAAGAAGGCTCCAGATAACTCGGTTCCTCTGCACTGCCAGCCCTGACATCCAACACCTGGGGCTGAAGCCCAGGAAGTGTTATCTCGAGCTCAGCCCAAACAGAACCTCATCAGTAGCCAGACAAGTGCTCCCTCCTCTGTGCTTCTACAGGCAGGCACATGTCCGTATTTTATACAGGATCACCTTGTACGGCTGCACTCTGGACTCCTGCACCTTTACTCTCACTTCAGACTAAGTGCCCCTGGGAGCAGGGCTCAGCTCCATTCACCTGAGTACCCACCTCCCTGTCCTGCATCCCAAATGCTGGCACTCAGCAGGTGCTCCATCAATGCCCACTGGCTGGATGGATGGCGGTGTGGATGAACAGCAGGTGTGCGTGTGCGTGCATGCACCCATTTGTGCATGCCCATTCTGAATAGGCCTTGCTAATGCACTGACAGCAGACCCATGATATTTCACAAGTCAGAGGCCTAAAAATGAGAATATGCTTATTAAAATATTTTCAAATTAAGCATTCCATGAACAAGTGCCTGGGGAACCACACTGCACTTCCAAGGCTGTTTACCTAAACACAATTTTGTTGCTATTATGTCAAGTGCTGTTTAGTGGTTATGAGAAGCCCTAAGTCAACATGACAAGACTGGAAAGCTGTTCTTTGTTGCCTTATTGTTAACTAGGTCTTTCCCTCTGTGATAGGCCCTTCCTTCCTCCCTTCCTTCACTTAACAAATGTTTGCCAGCTGCTTATCAAATGCCAACTACCACTGCAGGGCACAGAGCAGGGGTTACCAAGTCAGAGGCAGGGTAGCTGCCTCCCCCATTGTAGAAGTCCTCAGTGAGCAAGTTGTCCAAATCCACTGAAGACTCAAACCCACAGGCAGCAATGCCACTCAGCTCCTCAACCTTCTAAAGTGGCCTATATGGAACATGGGGTCTTACCAAGTCAGGGCTGCTGCTCTGGAACAGATGATGGTGCATCTAGTTCCAGACTTACACAGTGAGCTGTCCCCAAACACAGCGGGCTCTGGCCAGCTCCTCCCTGGAGCTCTTGCACAGACGTCTCCTGGATTTCCTGCCTCCCATCTCTACACATCACTTTTCACCAGGACCAGCAACCAGTGGTTTCAGTCAGTGCGTCTCTTGGTAGCAGTTCCTTCTGATCTAACACGAGCTCCAACAACCAAGCTCCTTAACATTGTGTGGAAGGTAAGAGGACACACTTGCAGAAAAAGTGGGGGCCAGCAGGAAAAGGCATGGACGATGTGCCATCTTTACTGGCCAATCAGAGCACCAGAGGTCCCTGTCTTGCTGACTCACTGGTTCCCAGCTGTGTCCGATAAGGGAGACTGCTGCACAACTGATGCCTTAAGTGCTCCCCAAAACAAATGAACTATGCTAACCTCAGATAAGAAGCTGCAAGGGAGCACTAACAGGTCAAATCCAGTCCTGGAAGAACAAAGAATATAGAAGCTGACGTATCCGAATCTCATCTAGTCTCAATGGCATAAGATGTCAGGCATCTCAGGGAGATTTGAAAGGAAGAAATAAACTGTGTGCTCAACGAGTATATAAATCCTAGATATGAAGGAAACTGGAAAACCATGACCTCTGAGCAGCAAACGGGATTTCAGGAGCCATTCTTTTCAGGCACATGTGGCTGTCCTCCATCTGCACGCTGGCATCCATGGGACAGCATGTTCCTGCATCCATCTTCAGAAAGGCCTCCCCCTTCATGGTTCAGGACACGGCACAGCATACCTGGACGACAGCAAGGCCCCACGCAGCCCATGTTCCATGGGGAACCCCACCTTCCCCATGTTTCCTACAGTGGTCTTCATGTGACACCTCACTCACTGCTCAAAAGCATCCAGCAGGGGTTGGGTTGGGGCTCCATGGTAGAGTGCCTGCCTCAAACATGTGAGGCTCTGGGTTCGATCCTCAGCACCACATAAAAATAAATAAATCAAATAAAGACACTGTATCCATCTACAATGAGAAAAATATATTTCAAAAAGAAATTTTAAAAAAGCATCCAGGAGGGAAGGAGGCACAGGTGTCTCAGCCTCATGTCAACACTGCCTAACCTAAAACGAGGTACCTCTCCCCTGGGCTCCATGAAACTGTGAGCTCCAAATACAATGCCCATCCCACCTCACACAGCAGGTCCCACCTCTATGGGCTGATTTGGGCCCTTCCTCACCTAGGGCTCCCTTCTCATACATTCCCATTCCTGTCCAAGCCCACAAGCCAATCTCCAGGGTAAACTACAAGTAACAAACTTCACTACTCAAATTCTTTCAAAAAAAAATTTTTTTTTTTGGCAGTTATAGATGGACAGCATGCCTTTGTTCATTTTTATGTGGTGCTGAGGATTGAACCCAGTGCCTCCCATGTGCCAGGCAAGTGCGGTGCCACTGAGCTATAGCCCCAGTCCCACTGCTCAGCTTCTGGTTAGCAGCACCCTGCCCTGTTCATATTTGTTCTTCTGCCATCTGACTTGCAGAGGTTGAAATAAACATAAACGTTGATGCAAATTAAGGAGTATCCTTGGTTCCCACAAGAGTCCTCCAGCAACCCACTGTTCAGAAGACTGATTTCCTGGTCCAACTCTGTTGGGAATTTTCTGTAGCTGGCCAAGCCCTGGGTGCAGATTCCTGGTACTGCCACCATCTCTTCCAGACCAATGACTGCTCCGATGCCAGGCCACTGGTGCTTTGGAAACCACACCCCACCAGGGCCTATCCTTATGGCTAATGAAAATGCTCTATCTTTTCTGCACAAAATGGTAACCAGTTCTGGATTTTTAATGCATGAAATGATCTGCCCTATTAAGAATGTCATGAGTCCCAGTCTGTTACTCCATCTATCAGTCACTGATCCCAGTGTCACAGCGTGGGGCACTGTCTGAGACAGGTCTGCACAGGGAGCTGGTAGTATCCTTCTCACTTCGCAGGATCTAAGGGCACCTCTGTGTCAGTGGCTTCCAGCCAGTATGACTGTACACAACTGTCCCATGCGGCTGCGCCCTGGGATTCTGAGGGGCAGAGACAGTAGGTTGGAAACCCAGTTCTATCACTTTTGTAGCAATATGACCTTGACCTTAGGCAACTCAGAGTCTCAGATCCTTTGTCTAAAAAAATGGGAATACTTTCATCTGCTCTGACGACCTCACTAAAGTATTATATTAATAAAAAAGTAAGAGAGCAGATAAGCATACTCTGTAGCCTGGTGTGCTATACCAATGAAGAAATTATTATTATTTTAATTCAAACCTTTCGTCTCTCACTTATACACAGGAATAACACCATATGCTTTTTTGTCAAATGCTTAATAAAAACCAATGTATGTAATAATCCCATTTAAAGAAAAACTCAGGTTATAGGGAGGGAGGGGAAAAGTGCTTGGTAGTCCTATTGGCCAAATTACGTTGTTACATTGTGTATCGTGTGCATGTACGACAAATCCCATCAGGATGTACAACTAAACATGCACCAATTAAAAAAAAAAGTGAGGGAAAAAAAAAGAAAGAAAAACTGTTAGTCCGTTTGGGGATAAATCTGTTCATTGATCCCTGAAGATCAAGTCCTTCCTTTTCAAGTCCTTAGTGTCCCTGAGTGCAAGTCAGTCTTGGTGCACCACATGGGATCACAGGCAGCTTCCCAGGCTGCTGCCCAGAGGCACCAACCTCGTGGCTTGCTCCAGATGCTTCTAGGAAGTGTGATTTCACAGTTATTTACCATCGCTGCCCCCACCCCCAGCTGACTAACCTGCCAGTTTTCCATGAGCCTGGGTAGGAAACTAGTCCTTTGTTATAGACACACACCCTAAGTGGTCTCTGTTCCTGCTATGGTTTGATTGAATATCCCCCAAAGGTTCATGTGTTAAAGGTTTGAATTCCTGGGAGGTACTGTAGACCTTTAGGAGCTGGTGCCTACTGGGAGGTCCTTAGGTCATTGGGGGTGTGCCTTTAAAGGGGATTTTGAGACCCCAGTCCCTCTTGTCTCTCTTTGGTTCCTGGATCACGATGGAAGTGGTGTGCCCCACCACAGGCCTCTCACCATGATGTGCCACCCTTACAACAGTCCCAAAGCAATTGGGACCACCTGATCTTGGACCAAAACCTCCAGAACCATGCGTCAAAATAACCCTTTTTCTCTTAACAAGGTAATTGCCTCTGGCATTTTGTTATAATAACTTGAGGATAATACAGTCCCCGATGTCAATGTGGTTAAGTCATCATAAGCAAACACACGCTATTTACTACAGGCCGTCATGAACACAAATATCTGAAATTACCAAATAAGTCACCTTGACATTTTATCATGAACTGGAAATACCATCTCAGCCATCAGAAAGATTTGATGGCTCAAAATCAGAGTGTAGTGGGGCATGCAGACATACTCAGAGTCTTCTGGATTTATAAATCCAGGCTGTCCAGCTTATAAATTCCAACTGCCAGGTGACAAGTACTCCAATGTTTATGAAGGTTCTGTGACCCCATTTTACAGAAAAGACTGAGCCTCAGAGAAATAATGTGATCAAATTCATATGGTTTCTAAGCATCAGAACTAGAATCCAGACCTAGGCTTCCCAATCTTGAGGGCAGAGATCCTTCTACCTCATCCTGCTACTCCCCTAGCCCACCTTCTCACCTCTTGGGCTCTGAGCCCATGTAACATACCCTGCAAACAAGGAACATTTCTTAAGCCCAATCCAACAAACAACCACTAAAAGCCCACTGCATGCATGCTTTCGGCTATGGCTGGCACATGGAGCCACAGGGTTCAGTGCAGCCAGATCTCATGGTGGGGGGCAGCTCCCACTCCTTCTGGAGGGCAGGGAAGCCACACCATGTGGAAAGTAGACTACATGCTCACAGACTATCACAGAAGCCATGCCTCTGCAGTGAGTGAGGGGGGTATCACCGTCTGGGCAGCTCCCGGAAATCCAATTCTGGTAAAACAGCATGTCATTAATTTCCTGACTTGCCTGGCTAACAATCTCTCAGAAGTCAGAGGAAACAACAAAAAACAACTGCACTTAATTTTGACCAATAAGGAATTAAGAGTCATTTTAAAAGAAAGTGGCTGTCATTTCAGTATGTGAGTCAATGGAAGGAGGCATTGCTGGTCAGTTTCACAGTCAGCCAATGACCTCCTCAGACCTCAGATCGAGGAGTGGGGGCTCCTCGATGTGATGCAAGATCAGAGAGGGACATTTCAGAGACAGCTATTCCACTGTGACTTTACAGACCGCAAGCCTGTGGACCTTCTCTCTCTTTTTTTCCCCTTTTTCTTTCTTCTTTCCTTTCTCCCTCCCTCCCTCCCTCCCTTTCCCTTCTTTTTGCAGTGCTGGGGATGAAACCCATGGCCTCATGCAGGCTAGGCAAGTGTGTGCCACCGAGCTACACCCCCAACCCTTGAACCTTCTTGCCATCAACAGGGAACACCTGATATCTGCTAGTGACCTCAATTTCTATCTACCTATACCTCCGTCCAAACACAGCTGGCTCATTAGTTAAAGGGATGGGTTTCCCATTTATTCTTTGTGATGCTGAATGAAGTCAAGGACACCTAAAGTTACTTGACTCTGGCTGCCCTGAAAACTGGTTTCACCCAACACTTCAAATATCATGCGTCCTACTCTCAGTGAAGAATATCAAAACAGCACATGCGGACTACTCTCACTTTTGGTGACACTTACTATCAGGCACACTGCCTACTATACCATCCCACCTACAGGGGCATTAACAAAATACATGGCAATCTCCATGGCACGAAAGTCTCTTGGACCAACTGCTCTTCAAGTTCTGGGACTTGGAGTCACTGCAGTTTTCTCAGGTGAGCAGAGTCATGTAACCTTTTGCAGTGCACCTGTCTAATTTGGTCTTTTTCTTTTTTTTTTTTTTTAAGAGGGAAAGTTTACTTGGGGCACACAGTTTCAGAGGTCTCAGTCCATAAATGGCTGGCTCCATTGCTCTGGGTTGGAGGTGAGGCAGAACACTGTGACATAAGGGTGTGGTGGAGGAAAGCAGCTCAGGACATGACAATCAGGAAGCAGAGACCAGTGCAGTCCTCTTAGTTCCCCAGTGAAAGGGAATGGGGGACAGGAGATGTACTGAATGACCTTTGAGGTGGTGCCTTCCACTCCAGTGGTTTCTGTCTTCCATCAAAAGACAAGCAAGCACACGGGGACTTCAAAAGTACTTCAGGGGCTCAAATGATATTCTTTCAAATGAGGGTGCTTACAAACATGGCTGCAAATTCTGACACCCCTACTGAGAGAGGGTCTTTGTCCTCTTCCTTGAATCTGGAACAACTTAGCACAGCTTCAACCAAAATGAAGTTGTGTTGGTGATGGTTTGTGATTTCCAAGGTGAGGTGATAGTTCCCTTGGGATTCTTGCTCTGGGGGAAGAGCCAGACAGCAGGAAAATGTCCAAGGACCCGGAGACTGTCATGTGTATAAGGCTGCAAGGAGATGTTCTATTCTACTGTCACAGCTGAGCCAGCTGTCCAACCATCCCTGCCAAGATACCAGACACGTGAGTGTAGCATCTTGGACCCTCCCCACCAGCCCATGTGGGACCATGTGGAGCCAAAGACTCTCCCAGCTAAGCCCTGCCCAAATTCTGGACCAATACCATCCATGTATGATGATAAATGATAGTTATTTAGTTGTTTTCAGCCACTAAGCACCAGGGGAATTTACTATGCAACAAAAGATAACTGGGATGAAAACCACACATATACACAGATACTCCGTGTGTGCATGGCATGTGTGTATGTACACACAGGATGCACATAAAGTTTTTTCACAACTTAAAAAACAATGCTTCTTAGGAAGCCTCCATTCTGTGATACTAACTTACATATCACCTGCTTGGAAACAAAAGTAGGGCAGACATACTTATGCTTTAAAAGAAAAATAATACTAAACATAGAAATTGGTTCTGTTTGTTTCCTACATGTGGTGCTGGAGACTGAACCCCGGGCCTGCATGGGCCAGGCTGGTGCTCTAACCCTGGGCTACACCCCCAGGCCTTGAAAGGTCACTCATTCTGTTTAGGGGAAACACACTAAATTAACCAAGGCTGCCTTACAATACATTTGCCAACAGGAGCTGAGTAAAACTGCACTGAAAGGGGAAGGGGCTATACAGATTAAAACAGATACATCCATCAAATGCAATGTGTAGCTTATAAAAAGGTTTTTAAGATGAATGCAAAAAACTGACCAAAAGGGCTGGGGATATAGCTCAGTTGGTAGAGTGCTTGCCTCAAATGCACAAGGCCCTGAGTTCAACCCCCAGCACCACACCACACACACACACACACACACACAAACTGGAAAAAAAAAAAAAAAACCTGATCAAGGACTTGGTATTAAATGACATTAAAGAATCAGTGTGCATTTTGTTCAACATGATAATGATACTATGCCTATATTTGTTACATATATATTTATTAGAGATACCCATTTAAGTACTGTTTAAATAAGTTGACTTGCTTTAAAATGCTCCACAAATTGAGCTGGGGATGCAGCTCAGTGGTAGAGCTCTTGCCTAGTATGCATGAGACCATGGTTTCTCCAGTACTGCAAAAAGAAAGAACATAAAATACTCCAGAAAATAATAATAAAAGGATGTTGTGTATATGAGGATTTTGGCATACTAGCCTACTTTGTGTATTTGAAATTTTCCATAATAAAAACTTAAAACCTTGCAATGTGCAAAGGAGCTGGGAGATTAAAGCGTGTCAGCACATGGTAGCCCAAGCCCTGTCTTGGAGCATCAGGGCTGTGGTTGGGAAGAGGAATCCTCTGTCCCCAGTGATGGTTAAAGTGCTGTGGGATGCAGACAGAGGAAATTACTCCAAGCCATTAACAATTTTTCTTTCATGTCGTTGAAACAAAATTTAGCATTCTGACTCTGTTGGCACCCAGCTCAACACCTATGTATGCATGCTTAATCTCCACCCCCCCCATTCCTGTGTGCAGCTTGTAAGGGGGTCACCACCCTACCACTTACTCTGCTTATTTCACAGACACAAGTAACAGCAAAAAAAAAAAAAAATATTTTCTTAGTTGTAGATGGACACAACACCTCCATTTTATTCATTCATTCATTTCTATGTGGCACTGAGGATGGAATCCAGTGCCTCACACATGCTAGGCAAGAGCTCTACCACCAAGCCACAACCCCAGCCCAAGTAACAGCACCTTTAAAGCAAGAAACAAAGTATACACCACAATAAAAGCTAGTTTTAGCTTCGAAACCACCAGAGTTAACTTTCTAGCCAATCTAAATCCAAGGAAACAATGTCTTCATCCTTTAGAACATTTCTGAGGGATACAGTATTGACTTCTGACCTTGAACTAAAAGAGCCACAATTTGTGATACAGAACAGAATGAGTTCCTCCATGGACATCCTTGGGTGGCCACAGTAACCAGGCCTGGATATGGGATCCAGGTGACCAGGTGAGAACACAGGAATGTTCCAAAAAGCAACACATTCAAGTCCTTCATTTTACAGATGGGAAAAATAAGGCAAGAAGGCAGATCGCGTTGCCAGGCAGCCACTGCAAAGCCAGGAATAGAATGGGGGCCTTCTGACCCTGAGACCAACATACTTTTCTTAGAACTGTCTTGAGACAATTGCATGATGGTTGCTACCTGAATGGGAAAGGAAAAAGGCAGCCTGGATTTTCTGCTCCAAAGAGGTTAAGAAGCAAACATGCAGCATCAGAAAACCACACGTTTCAGGGCTAAAAACTCGTTGACTATAAAAAGTGCTTGCTTTGGAGAAATATTTTTGGCCTTTTCTTTCTTTCTTTTTTATGGTGGACCAGGAAAAAACAACCATCACCACCTACCACCACCGGAGAAAGGAGAAAAGAAATGAAACAAATTTGTGCCTGACTAAACAGTAACATGCAATTAAAATGATGGATGTCTTCGTGCCAGAGGTTGAGTTTGCAACAAGCTGTTGGAAGAAGGGCAGCCCTGAAAATAAATTGCCAAATTACTTTTTTTTTGCAGCCAGATTGCAGATTTCCCCCCGTGCAATTCTGAAAGCAAATAACTCTACATCAATAAATATGCAGCAAATTCCCAGGAAACCCAGCCAAGAAACGTGAATACAGAGAACTAAGTTTGGGAGGAGGACTGCCCCCACCCATCCTGCACTGGAGAAATGTGAACTAAATTTGAAAAGTGAGGCATGTCAACGCCACCTCGGGACCCAAAGCTTCTCTAAGCTCCCCCAGCCTGTAGGACCTGTTCCCATTTAATTTGTGCAGCCCTTCATAGCTCCGAAAGCCATGCCTGGGATCTGACCACACAGCCTGTACCACAGGGCGCAGGGCCTGGGTGTCATGGGGATGGGGTTGGAGTTCAAACTCTATTCCTCAGCTTGAAGTCTGCTGTCCTGGAAGTTTCTTACTCAGGAAGGATGTTCTAAATAGTATATGAAGTAAGATGATGAATTTAACAGGGCTGCGCCCAGGGTTCACCCAAAGGACACACCTGGCAATGGAGGTGAATGCATTCTGGGTAGCAAGGCATTAGCAAAAGAGGAAGATGAGCTTTGTGGAGGTTGAGTGATAGGGTGGTATGAGGGACCCACCTACGTGCTGCACCCTGAGCCCTCAAATTCATATGCTAAAGCCCTGATCCCCAGGACTTCAGAATGTGGCTGTATTTAGAGACAGGGCTTTAAAAGATAAGATTAAAATAAGGTTGCAGGATGAGCCCTAATCCAATCTGGTATGTTTGTGAAAAGAGATAGGATACACACACACACAACACACAACATACACACACATACACACACACTGAAACCAGGGATGCTCACCCCCTGGAGAAAGACCAGGTGAAGACAGAGGAAAACAGACAGCAAGAGGGTAGCCACTAGCACATGAAGGAGACACCAACCCTACTGGCACCTTCATCTTGGACCTCCAGCCTCCAGAATCATACAGAACAGATTTCTGTTGTTGAAGGCACCCCATCTATGGTGCTTTGCTATGGCAACCCTAAGCCAAGAACAGAGGGAGGAACAGGGACTTCAAGTTAGGGGTGAGGTTTGCACCTGGGCTCCAACACCTACAGCCAGCATGACCCTCACTTGGCCCCTTCATCTTCCCGAAGTTTTTTTCTGTCTGGAAAGTGAACGTGAAAATAGGACCACCCCACCAAGCGACATAAGGACAAAATAAGAACATGTGTGGAGAGTTCCATCCTGTGCGGTCACAGCTGGTCAAGAGCAGAGCCAGTGTGTGTGCCTAGGACCTATGACTCAGCTCTGGGAACTTTCCAGCCCCTGTCTCTGGCGAGGAGGGCCCTTGCTGTGTGGGAGCCTGTGGACACTTGCATGATGCTTCCCTGGATTAAGACTGAAGGGGAGCCCCCAACTCAGTAGCCATGGAATAGTCTTGGACCCCATGTTCCTTGGGTTCCATTCATGGATGACATTCTGTAAATGCAGTTGTTGAGTCTAGGGAGAAAATTTCCCTGTGTTCTAGTAATTTTAGTGTCATTCCAACTGCTAAGGCATGGAATTTTAGCATGATTTTACTTAGCTCTGTATATGTGTAAGACTTTCAAAAAGGGTCATAAAACTGAGGTACCACTACCCATTCATCTGATGGGAGAGTATATAAACAAAGTTGTCTTTTTATAAGTAGGCTTTGATTTTCCTTCTCCCTCTCCCTCTCCCCCCACCCTGTGGGGTGAGGAGATGAGTCAGTAGTCTTAAAGAAAAAAAAGTCACTGCCTCCTTGCAAGGAGGAGGTAAAAACGCGCTGGTAGTGTAGCCCAGTGGAAGAGCATGGTTTGCCTACCATGTGCAAGGCCCTGGGATAGTCCCCAGCAAAGGAGGAAGAAGGGAGGAGAAAAAGAAGCAGGAGGACAAGGAGGAAAGAAGAAAGAGAAGGCAGAGAAGTGCACATTCAGATGGGGAAAGCCAGCGTGTGCCGCTCCCAGCCTGCCTTGGGTCTCGGTCTGTCAGGATGGCATCATCACGATCATTTCCCTAAGGCTCAAGGTGTACTGTTAGCGTAAGCTGTAAGTTCACCACACAAAGTTAGCCCATTAAGTGAGGAAAACACTTCCCAATCATATACGCGTTCTGCAAAACAACCACCGAATGTCAAGCAAGGTACAAGCATTAACTAGGACTATTAGGAAATGTTACTTTAAAACAGAATGTGCATTAGGAAATCATTAACAGAATGAAACACCTAGGAACAAATACAGTTAACTGCCACCGCTGGTTATAATCTAACTGCAACTGTCCCCAGTTCAGGCTGTTTACCTGGAATGGTCAGCACTCAGGGTCCAGTGCCCCAGGATTTCCAAAAAGACTGCCTTGTCCAAACCAGGCATGAACCCCAAACTCCCATGCTTTCTAAGAGAACTAGAAAATAGAGGAGAAAAATCTAATGGGTCACACCAGTGCTACCCTCATGCCAGACAACTTCTGCTGGGTGGTGCAGAGACAGGTCATAAGGGATGGAGGAGCATGAGGTATGGGGTGGGAGGTGCAGTCCCCACAGAGATCCAGCCAGATGCCACTCCCGAGGAATTCAGACTGTGCTATCATGTCTTCTAATTTTTCTTTTTTCTCTTTTTATTTCATTTTACATTATTCAGGGATTGAACCTAGATGTGCTTAACAACTGAGCCACATCCCAGCCCTTTTCATTTTTTATTTTGAGACAGGATCTCCATAAGTTAATAAGGCTGGCCTCAAACTTGTGATCCTCCTGCCTCAGCCTCCCAAGTCATTAGGATTTCAGGCATCTGCCACCATGCCTGGTTCAATTTTTCAAGAAAATCTAGAAATATGGGAGTTTTTTTTTAATGTGAAATAGGGCAGTTTAAAAAAAATTGTTGTGTGGGTTTCTAGTTTATTTTTGGTCAAATTATATTGTTACATTGCATGCATGTGTGAACACCCAACAATGATTCCCACAATTATGTACAATTACATGCACCAATAAAGAAATATGGAAACAATTTTTAAAAAGAAATTTAAAAATGTAACTTACATAGACAAAAGTGCATGTTCAACTCAAGGAGTTACCAAAAGCAAACACCCCTGGTGACCACCACCCAAATGAAAAACCGGAACCCTCCCAGCTCCACCCTCTGCCCACTGAAGCTCCTGTGTGCCTTTCTGGGGCTCCCATCCCTCCCCCTTTCCCAAGGGCACCATGGATTCATTCTGTCTTGAAGTTTGCATCCATGGAATCGTACAGCATGCATCATTCACAGGTGCCTGGGGACAGTGCCCCTTCAGTTCCCAGCAGAGCTGTGTCGGTGAACAAAGGCTCACAGGTGGCACTTTACAATTCTAAGAGGAAGGGAAATGAGATCCAGGAACTTCACCTTTTGTGGGTTCACCCACAGTAGAGAAAGACTTGGAACCACAGAGAGAGGGAGGAGCTGGAGATAAGAGACTAGCTGGTAGGTGGAGCAGGGCAGTCAAAGTCAATGGAAGGGGAGGGTCTGTTCCCAGATCAAAGGAATGGCAAAGGACAGGGCACAGGGGCGGTGGCAGGTGCCAGTGGGGAAAGCCAAAGTTCAGGGTCACCAATGAGGCAAAGACCAGTCCCACCAGGGAGGCTAAGACCAGTCCCATTCTCCTGAGCCCCTGGGCTCTCTCAGGGAGACAGAAGCAAGGCTTTCTGGAAGGAAAAATCAACAAAGGTGACTCTAAGTGCTGCTTATTTCTTTAAAAACAAAATACAAAAAACAAAAACTTTCCATTACAGACAATTCAAGTAAATCCAAAGTAAATAGAATAGTAAACACCCGTCAGCTTTTGCAACCATTAACATTCTGTATCATCTCTTCCTCTACTCAGTTGTTCTCTGGCCTCCATTAACAGTTTTACACTTCCTTTTTCCCAGAGGGTGGTAAGTTATACTTACAATGAAATGCACGAATCTGAGCTGTTCTGGTTTGACAAATGGAAACATCTGTGTAACCCGCATCCCTCTACCCATTCCCAAGCCATAGCTATTCTGATTTGTTTCCTGCACAAATTAATTCTGCCAGTTCTAGATGCATATAATGGAATCAAAGAGAGGCTACTCTTTCATGTAAGGTTAATTTCACTCAGCATAATGCACATGAATGCAAAAATGAGATTTCAGAGTTCAGTTTGAATCAGGCACAGGCTCGTTTGTAGTCCAGCTGCTCAGAAGGCTGAGACAGGAGGATGGCTTGAGGCAGGAGGATGGCTTGAGCCTAGGAGTTCTAGGCCAGTATGAGCAACACAGCAAAACCCCATCTCTTTAAAAAAATTCAGTTTGAGCCAATCTGGTGCAGACATGTTTACATCTTCCTTCCTGTGCCATCCTCTGTGTATAATCTATAAAGCTTTGAGATAAACTTTACAGATAAAAGTAACCCCACTAGGAATTAGAGCAATGATTTTTCAATGAACTGCTCAAGTCCTGCTCTCTTCCCTTGGTCTCATGTTGCAAACACCAATTTCTGAATCTAATATGGACAACAACTACCCCAGAGCTCTGACAAGAGCCGACTTTTGGTATCCTCAGAGAAGTAAGGTGAACCGCTTCCCCCAACTCCTATGTCCTGCCCTGGCTCTTCTCCCCTGAGCAAGAAAATCCAGTAAAGGCACTTAAAAGCTGTAGTATTCTCCACAAATGCAAAAGACATATCTTCTCACGAAACTGGCAGTGACTTGCAGAAAGAGATGCATCTTTGACTCAGTCTTGCATCTACCTAGCACCTGACTTGTTCTGTGTACACAGCAGGGCCTCAATAAGTGCCCATCTCTGTTAGTCTCTTCCCCTTGGAAATGTCAGCTCCTCCCAGGTCTGAGGCAACAAGGCAGAGAGTAGGAGTTGCCTCCCTTTTCTCACACATACTACCTGATGACTGTAACACCACAGCTCTGCTGGGTACTCTGCAAGCTCAAAGCAGCTCCCCCAGAGCCTGGCAGACAAAGAGGGTCCTACAGTGTCAGATATGGCTGTTCCTCAGTTTCCTACACAGGCGCTGCAGGGTAAGAATTCCATTCAAAACCCTTACTGAACTTCTCTCTAGGTTCTACCTGCTGGTCCCTCACACTGGCCTCATCTAAAACCACCAGGAATAAATACAGGTTTTGAGGTTCATTTAGGGGTCCTCTTAAAGAAAGAAAATACATAAATATCTTAGATTGGCAATCTCTAGAAAAACCAAGGTCCAGTGAAGAAAATACTAGGGCACCTCAGCACTGTGCCACCTTCTAGGTTCTCAATTTCACCAACATGACATTTGTAAAACACTGGGGCCACCTCTCTGTTCCCATCAGTCACACCCCTAAATCCAACCACCATATCCACAGGATTCCAAGTCTTCCAATTCCACTGCACCTGTCCTTCCTCTTCATGCCCAGCACCACCCTTGTTGAGACTTGCAATATAGCTGACCACCTTTTCATGTGACCGCCCACCTGCCAGCACCCTGCAAGCTAGAACTCCACTGCTCAAGAACATTTAATTGACTTGGTCTCCTTCCCATCTCCCCTGCTTCAGCATTCCGTTCTCCAGAGCCACATTCCGTTCTCCATACACATCTTCCTCACACCCTCTCCAGGGAGGTCTTCACAAGGCTCTTCCAGCTGGACTGCTAGTCTATTACCACACAGGGTCAAATCAGCCCAACGTCTCCCCTGAAGCCATCCTCAGCCAAAATCCACCTCTACTTCCAACAAATCCCACATGGCTTCATTTGTTCAGTTATGACAGTGCCTAAGCCTTTTTGCCTTGTATTGGGGAAATCTGAAAGGTGTAATGAAAGTGGCAAGTTCCAAGAATTTTCTAGGTCTTAGCTAGAAAGACTAGCTAGGGTGATCAGTTTGCTAGTGTGATCATAACACAATACCACAGACTAGATGGCTTAAACAACAGAAATCTATTTCTTCCCAATTCTGGAGGCTGCAAGTCCAAGAGGCAGGTGTGGCCAGGGCTGGTTTCTCCTGAGGCCCCTCTCCTGGGCTTATGGATGGCTGCTTCCCCCTGTGTGTCTTCAGGCTAGGAGTTCTAGGCCAGTATGAGCAACAGAGCAAAATCCTATCTCTTAAAAAAAATTCATATAATGTACCTGTTATATGAAGAACATACCTCTTCTTAAAAGGGTATCAGTCATGTTAGACTAAGGAGCACATCCATGACCTCAAATGATAGCAGCTACTCTGCTGACTTCCAAGAATTATCAGAAGAACTGGGAACACACACAAATCCTGCAGGACCTTAGAACCTGTTGGCCAATCTCGGTCCCATTAGGAGCCATAAATGCCCAGTAAGTGCCTTTGCCACCAGGGCCATTTTAGATCCTTCTGTACCAGGGTGCAGCTGTGTCCCTGGCTGTCAGATAAGATTTCTCCTTCCCATGACAAGGACCAGATAGCCCTAAGCTTTTCTTCAAATACGAGAGGCAGCATAGTATGAAGATTAAGATCCTGTTTTACCACAAACTTTTAAATGTATACTCGAACTCTCTGTACTATCTTTGCAATTTTTCCATCAATCAAAAAGTATTCTAAAATTAAAAGCTCACTTAAAAAAGAAAAAAAAGGTGTATATAATATGATCATATATTTTGTTGAGAGACCTTTTTTTCCCTTCAAACTTATAAACAGAACTGACACTCAGGATAAAATTTATTTTTTATTCATTTATTTTTTAATTTTTTTAGTTGTGAATGGACCTTTATTTTTTTTATAGGTGGTGCTGAGAATCGAACCCAGTGCTTCACACATGCTAGGCAAGTGCTCCACCACTGAGCTACAACCCCAGCCCCACAATTTTTTTTTAATACAACCAGTATTTTCCAGTCCCCTCTTTGCTTTCTCTTTCTAGTCAAGCAATCTGTTATAATCACCTCAGAAGAGGTATGTTATATCCTCAAATGGAATACAAAAATGTTTTTAAAGAAAAAAGAGATGAAGCACGTAAATGTTGGAGCCAGGTTTCCTGGGTCCGCCTGGTTTGAGAGGCAGGCCCTTGGGTGAGACAGTAAACTTGTTTAGCGCCTCTGTTTCCTCCTCCATAAAACACGGCAGTAGCTACTGGATAAAGTTTTTGTGAGAATTAATAGAGCAAATATATAAACTGCTTAGAACTATGTCTGACACATAGTAAGAAGTACTTTCATAAGACCCCCTTTGTCTGGGAAAACCTCTAACTTTCAGGAGTTCTGAAGACTCAGTCTCAACATTCTGTGACCTTGGAAGACCAGCTGGCTTCTGATACTGGGGATAATCCTATGCTTGACATCTAACATTTGTGGGAAATCTGAAACAAAACTGACCAAATCCAATTAAGCCAAGAACTTTAATCAGTAATTCTATTCTGCCACCCCATGAAGGGTATTTCTGATGATCTCCGCTCTGAAGAGCTGTATCACATGCGTACAGTACTTATGCTGTAAACTAGTTCTCTCTCGAAGTTTCATCTTTGCTCTTCAAATTCAATTTCACAGGTTGAAGTTTCTACAGGTCAAGATCAAGGCCAACCACATACACCAGTAAGACAGTACAGGGGCCAAGAGCACTTATGTATGGTGTGTACTCTAGTAGTTCCTTAACCACTCTGTGCCTTGATCTCATCTGATAAGGAGGATACTGATAGGAACTATCTACTTCATAGGGCTGTGAGGAGTAAGTTAAATTGTGCAAGATCTGTTGAACATCATAAATGGTCAGTGCTCCTAGACAACATCATGCTAAAGCGAAAGAAGCCAGATAGGAAATATTCACAGATTGCGTGATTCTACTATATTAAATATCCAGTGTCAGCAAATCCAGGAAGACAGAAAAGATTAGTGGTTGCCAGGAGCAGGGAAGAGGTGGGAACAACTTCTTAACAGGATACAGCGTTTCCTTTTAGGTGGCGAAAACATTCTAGAGCTAGACAGTGATGGTGGTTGCATAACATTGTGACTACAATAAATGTCATTAATGGTGAATTTTATGTCATGACTATTTTACCACAATAAAAAAATCATTTGCAAAAAAAACCAAGTCAGCAATGTTATATACTGTTTGAACTACTGAAGAATTATTATAACGAGAAATGCACTAGGTCCCACTAAAGGCAAAAGCGTCCTGCAAGTCCCCAGGCAGCAGAGGGAATGCCACAGGCAGGGCCACAGGGAATGGTTCAGGTCGAGCTTTGGAAACAAGGTAGCATCTGGGACAAGCCCTGAAGGATGACGAGGCCCATGAGTGATAAAAGTCAAAGAGAAGGAACCAGCATGGGGCAAGGCACCTGGGTGAGAAGTGGGGGACCTGCTGGAGAACCAGCAGGTGACAGCCTTGCAGAAGAACTGTAGAGAAGCAGATTTAGAGTCTGAAAGTGGTTTCAAGTCTAGTTCTGTCACCTACTAGCTATGGGACCCTGGGGGCAAAATCTTGCTGCTGAGCTTTTCTGCATAACTAGAACCATTCTCTGAAAGAGGTGCTAGAAGGATTACAGAAAACTCTGAAAGGTGGAAGCTTGACCTGAACCTAAGTCACCACACAACTGTATGAGACGTGGCCCTGTCTAACGCGGGCTCTCAAAGAATCAAGAATCCCCTCGGGAGCTTTGAAATGTTCTGATGACTGGGCCCGGCCTCCATGCCCCGTAATCCTGGTGGTAGTAGTCTGGGATGTGTCCCAGGCTGGCCTTTGAAAAGGTCCCCAGAAAATTCTAGCACACAGTAAACTCTGAAAATCACTATTGTAGCTCATTAGTCAATACCAGAAAGGCCAGAGAATGAGTGATGACGATACAAAGCTGTAGGTTAGACTGTCAGCAGTGGTCACTGTGGGAGAGGGAGGGTGATAACCTTTGTGTCCTTTGAGTGAAATGAAGGGCTGGCGTCCTGCAGACCAGGAGAGTAACAAGCACCCAGCATGCTGACCCTGGGCCACCAAGACAAGGTTCAAGTTGCTCCTTCTCCTTTTTCTAGGACAGGAGCTGTGCCACGCACTTCAAGGACAGTTCCACGCCCACCCTAAATGAGCTCCCTGTGAGCAAGCAGGGCCCACACTTTTTTCCCATTCCATATTCCTCACACATAGTCTTACATAAACTGGATGCTCTGTGGCTGGTTTTCTTTTTGTAACACATAAATGAGATTGCTGAACTAGGATGGGTCTTGTCTGTAAATGACTGAACCGTAGCTCTCTGGGAAACTCGTATGTACTGAAGGGTTCATTCCCTGAAATGAGCTGAGAAGATAAAGGACATGTTACAGTCATCCTTGTACACGCGATCCTTCTTTTTCCTTTTAAGAGACAGCACGTTAATTTTTGCATTTTTCTTCAGGAGTTTAGTGAAGAGGAAATTCTCTGTAAAGCTAAATACTTCTGAACTAAAAAGCAAAATAAATCCGTATCTTTAAAACACAGAGGTGTCTAAACAAACACCTTCAATCATGGACCCCTCACTTTCCCATTAAAATACCCCACATCCCACGGCTCCTTCCTCAGTGTTCACTCTTGAGCATCCCACTGCATCTGCCACTGCTGGCTCATGAGCATGACTTGGACCAGTATTGAGTCCTTCTGGGCCTCTCCCTGGACTCTGACCTATCAATCTTGCTGCCATCAAAGTGGTGCCGATACTACCCAATACAGATCACAGGGGACTGAGCAGGTGGTGCAGGCTTGGTCTCAGATCCCAGCACACAATAGCAATAAAAGGACTGTAGTCAGGGAGACGCCCAGACTGGGCTGCTGGGAGTGCAGCAGGTTAATAACTAACCCACCCAAGTCTTTACGGCTCACCAGGCACTTCGAGATGATGCCCACATGCACTTCATGGGCAGACCAGGAGAGCCCCCGGCCATGTGCCAGGGGAGGACCCAGGCTTGCTTCAGAAGTAGTAGAGCCTTGGAGAGGTGGAGGGTCTCTCTGTTACCTGTAGGAGCCAGGAGGGCTGCATGCAGGAAGCTGCCCTTATTACACCCTCATTACTGCTCATTTGCTACAGGTGAGCAGCCAGGAAAGTAGTTCCACCGTCCACACAGCTTTGGACCATGTGGTCTCCCTGGGCTCCAGTGGGGTAAGGCCAGTCATCCATGGTCGGTCCATGGTCCATTTCTTTCTCTGGAGTGCTCACTGATTTCTGTGTTTCCTAAATCATCACTGGCATCGCCAGCCAGGAAGGATGGACAGAGCTCTCTCATAGCCCTCCTGGGTGTAAATATCCAAACAGGAGTAATCCAGACAAAGAATAGCATCCAAGGTCAAAACCAGGATCAAGGAGCCAAGGGCAAAAGAGAAGGAGGACACAGAAGAAAAAAAGAACAGATGCTCATTCATCAAATCTACAAGAACTTTCTAAAGACAAGGGATTTGGACTCTTCGAAGAAGGGAAGCCCAGTGGAAAATAAGGAGGATGGCTGAGCTCCCCTGAGAGCTGAGCAAGGAGCAGGAAACTCCAACATCTTTATTTTGAACCTCAGTGCCTTTTGCATATGAAGTTCCAGCCACCAGCAGGACTGTTCTCCAAACTGACCTTGGAGCCCAAAACTTTCTGATATTTTCTGGGTTGCTCATCCCGAAGTTGCCTCCACTGCCCCTGCCACCTCGAGCCTGCCGGTTACTTATCTCCATTCAGGTTTCCTGATCAGGATCTTCCCATTGATCTGCTTGTCCTGAATTACACACTTTAAATAAGGCCAGTTCCCTGTACTGGCTGTACCTCAGGGTGGCCAAATGTTGAGAAGCCAATCAACAAAATACAGAGACCAAAAAATTATATAGGGCTTCTTCAACAAATAAATGGCCAAAAAGGGAAAAATTTAAAAAAGGGAAAAGAAAAGGTAGGAGGGGGATTCCGGATTAAGAGCCTTAGCTAAACTGTCAAGCAAAAGCCACACAAAGACCTTTGTTAGGGTCTGGAGATGAGGTGTCCCCCAAAAGCTCCTGTGTTAACGCAGGGATGTTTGGAGGTGCAACGACTGGACTCTTGAGCGTGGTAGCCCAATCAGTCCATCCTAGTTTGAATGGACTGACTGGGTGGTAACTGCAGGCAGGTGGGGTGTGGGTGGAGGTGGGTCATTGGGGGCATGTCCTAGAAGGGTTCATTCTCTGTAGCCCCTTCCCCTCTCTCTCTGCTTCCTGGCACACATGAAGGGGTACCATGATGTTATGCCTCACCTCCAGCCCAGAGCTGTGGACTTGGCCCACCATGGACTAACCTCGGAACCCAAGAGTCAAAAGAGACCTTCCCTCCTCCTCTAAGTTGTCCTTGTCAGGCATTTTGATCACAGTGACAAAAAAACTGACTAAAACAACCCTGCTGAAAACCAATGAGGGAAATTTGCACACTGTCTAAATATCTAATGCCAACAAATAATTGTTACATCATTTTTAGGTGTTTGAACAGTATTGTGGATAATTTTTAAGATATAGCTCTTAAAGACATATAGCAAGGGGCTGGGGTTGTAGCTCAGTGGGAGAGCGCTTGCCTGGCATGTGTGAGGCACTGAGTTCAATCCTCTGCACCACACAGAAATGAATAAATAAAATGAAGGTATTGTGTCCATCTTCAACTAAAAAAGAAAACAATAAAAAAAACCTTTTAAAAAGACATAAAACAAAGTACATGTTTGTATTTGTTTTAAAATCACTAGGTCAGGTTATAAATGAGTGGCAAGGTGCTGGTAAGTAACACAGCCTAATGACTACTTAGGCTCCACAGCACAATTCTCTCTACTTCTGAACATGTTTAGAAATTGTTTTTAAGAAGTGTCCAGAATGAAGTGAAGAGTACAGATCCTGCCACTGTGCACCAAAAGCCACTAGCAGTCACTGCCTACGGCTCATTCACAGTAAAAGTGGAGTCGAAACATTAATTCCTACTCAATAGGAAAGGCTGGAGGAGGAAGCCTGTGGATTTGGGGGCTTAATGTGTTCTCTCCTGCTCCTGAGATTACCTCTGAGGAGGAGTGGATATGGAACACAGTCTCACAAAGACCAGGGGAAATAAGCTAAATGCAGTGGGGAGGAAATGCAGCTCTACCTCAAAGTCAGCAAAGTTCTGAACACAAACCATTCCAGAAGGAAACGCAGTAGGGCTAACGGACGTGAAGTACTGAACCACACCAACAACTAGGGGGAGGTGAAGACTGCAGGAGTTCCCATCGAGCCCACTGGCCTGGGAAAACAAACCAAAACAGCTACACAATGTCAAGTGTTGGAGAAGAATGGCCTAGGGAGGTTTTATAGCTTGTTGGGACTCCTATAAATAATTGTGCATGATATTAAAAGGCCTTGCCCATTCGTCCTCCCAGGGATATGCCCAGGAGAGATGTTTGTACATGTGTCCAAGGAGACCAACTCCAGAAGGTTCAAAATAGTATTTTTTTTGTTAATAGCCCCAAACTGGAAACACCCCAAATTCCCATAGAGAAAGGATAAATTCCTATATATTTATGCAACAGAGTAACTATAGACCAGTAAGAATTACAGTTGTTAATCCATCCACACAGATGAATTTCACATACACATGTTGAACGGAAAATCCATTCAAGTTCATAAACACATAAAACAATACACTGTTTACTTTATGGGAAACCCTATAAAGAAAAGGAAGGGTTGAAAGGCAAACTTTAGGAAGGGGAGGAACATTCAGGGGCTTCCACAGCACTGGTGATACTCCTGTTGAAGCCGGGTGGTAGGTACAAGAATGTTTGTTTTTCTTTAAACCATCATGTCACAGAAAAATTTTTTGTGGCGATATTTCATCATTAAAATTTATTTTAATATGCTGGACAAAGGACTTGCCAACACAGAGCAACTCAAACAAAATGGAAGCGGGAGAAGAAATTTATCTGACACCTTCCTGCCCAAACTAAGACCAGACAGCCTCAGAGGATGCTTGGCACAAAGCAAGTTCCAGGGCAGAGATGCCAGAATTCCAAGAACAAAACCAGGAGGGGAGTGCTGGGGACATCCATGACTTCACTGGCAGTGCCACTAATGGATGGCAGCGCGGAGTTAACAAGGTCCAGACCTGCATAAAAACCCCTGACTCAGATGAATGGATGAACAATCTGCAGGGTACACGTGCACTGGAACATCAGACTTAAAAAGGAACGAGGTTCAGACACTGGCGACAACAGGGAGGACCCCTGAAGACACTGTGCTAAGTTACACAGGCCAGACCCAAAAGGACGAATGCTTCCTGCTCCTAAGGTCGGAGAGGTGTCCATCCATCAGGGTGTCCCTTGAAATGGAGCCACAGTAGTTCCCCCCCCATCCCTGGCAGGTGGCGTGCTGGTGACAGAATAAATTTGGGCAGTCCCCTTTCCTGGGCAGTCCCCTTTACCTGATAAAGCCTGGGAGCGCTGACTCCATAATGGTCATACTGTATTCTACTTATAGCCAAATTCATAAGGACCCAAAGTAAAAAGGTGGTGGCCAGGAGCTTAGGGGAGAAAAGGTGGGAGTTCAGCATTTCATGGGGATGGAGTTTCAGTTTGGGAAGATGAAAAAGCTCCAGAGATGGATGTCCTGCATGCTACCGCACACCTAAAAATGGTTAAAATGGTAAATTTTATGTTCTTTACAATACATTATGATTTTTTAAAAATTTATACTTTGGAATAGGTGCAGCTGAGCAGGCAGGACAAAAGAGCAGCACCCTCAGGCCACCCTCAGCCCAGCCCACCAGAGTGGGTATCATGAAGTAGATGATGACACTCAGATTAGGGAACAGGCATGGAGGGGACACCACAGAGCAGAGGTATGCCAATTCTGCAGGCACCTGCCAAACCAGGCAGATGGTACCCTCACAGCTGTGGACAATGGGAACAGTTCCACTGGAGAACAAGCTCAGCTGGGTACCAAGGAAGCACCGGGTGATCCCAGGGGTAGGACAGACCTCTTGGGATATCTTCCAGTTCCCAGTTTCAAGAAGGAAAAGCTGGGCACTCAGCCAACAACGACCTTGGGGGAAAGAACCTCCAAAAACTGCTGAGAAATGGCGCACAGAACCCAAATGCCAGAGGGGTGGAAAGGTGAAGTGGGATGGAGAGAGAGGGGGTTAGTGCATGAAATTCTGACCTTCCCAGGAAGTTCCAAGGGACACACATGCAAAGCAGGACAGTTGGGTACACATGACAAGCACTGGGAGAACACTGGGAAGCCACACAGGAAACCTAGCCTCAATCTGGTGCTAGTACACTCTCCAGGTGAATGGCCCAAGGCCATCTGCTCTTGGAGACCCCCTGCAAGGGGATAATGCTTTCCCAGGCAGTGGCCATTAAGGGAAGCAGTACAAGTTCTGTGAGCCTGGGAGGTAGGGTTACCTAACAGGCAGGAAAACAAGTACTTGGGGAGACGGCAGAGGCAGGTGTTAGTCACACACACCACACACCACACAGAGAATCAGGCTGGAGTTAAGTCATTCAGAATAAGCATAAAGAGGGCACCAAACTGGTAAAAAAGTGTATCAGGAAGCTTGGATGGGGGAAAAAACATTAAAAAGAAAAGGTGGAGACAGAGCGCATCTGTAATCCCAGCTACTTGGGAGAAAGAGGCAAGAAGATCACAAGTCCAAAGCCAGCCTCAGCAACTTAGCAAGGCCCTTTCTCAAAATAAAATAGAAAAGGGGAGGCAGTGCTGGGAGGCAGCTCAGTGTTAGAGCGACTGCCGAGGATGTACGAAGTCCTGGGTTTGATTCCAGGGGTTGGGTTAGGGCCGAGGGTAGAGCTTGGCAAAACACTTGCCTAGCAAGCATGAAGTCCTGGGTTCCACCCCAGTACTGGGGAAAAAAAAAAAAAAAGATATATGCCATGCTTATAAACATAAAGCACAAAGAAACAAAGCGAAACCAACCAGTTGCTATGCAGCAGGATGGGACATGGAAAATGCTTTTCTTGGTGATAATTTTAATGTTGCTCTATGAAGTACTTTAAAATATGTCGCCTACTTCTGATCTGGGTGTTAAAGAATCACACCAGAATACACCCTAGCGAAACTGCACATGAGTCCAAAGATGCAAACCCAGTCTCTGGAAATCCCCAGGGGCTTACAAAGGCAGAAACCTTCTGAGGCTCAGTGTTCCCATCCACCTGGGGACTGCTTGGGCAGACTCAGCATCACCATGCCCAGCACAGCTGTCAGGGACTTCTCAGAACACAAATCTCCCCTAGACTGAGCCCAAAGCTGGAGTCTACCTCACTACAGTATGACTGTAGCAAGTTTCTAAACCCGTCTGCTAAGCCCTGGCTCTCCCCTACAAATCAGGGATAACAGCCAGCACAGCACAGTTTTTGAGATCATTCAACAAGATAATCCTGGAAGCACCTTAGTGCGATACCAGGCTGGCAGGAAACATTGACTAAGGTAGCCTGTATATATATATATACATATACATATATATAAAAACTCATGACACTCATCTGCACTTCAAAGGTTCCTCACTCATTCCTGTAAGCCCTAGGGCCATACCCAGGCTCTTAATCCTCCCCACTCCAGGAGCCTAGGGCCCAGGGAAAGACTGGCATTTTCTCACCCCATTCCCCCTGCATTTGCACCTGCTGCCCCCATACCTGCCAGTGAAATCTAACAGCAGGGAACGCCTGCTATTAGAATTGTGTATCCCGTGGGACAACCCCAATGCCACTTTGGGCATCAAACCTCCAAATCCACCCCAGTCCAGTTTCTCTGCCACCCTTCTTTACACCCTGCATTACATGGCTGCCATAGACTGGGAATTCAAGAAACCATCCTCCCTCTCCTATACCCTGCCAATGCTCCAGCAGAGGAAGAGCCCAACAGGCCTTCGCTGACTAAAAAAGCTTTACCTTGGGCAAACAAAAAACTTTCTGGAAAGCAATTAAAAATAAACCAGACATTAAAAGCAAATGGGCCAGATGAGATACACCCAGCTTGAGGGATAAGCCACTGAGGCTGCAGAAGGCATGAGATTAGGGAGATTGGGGACCAGGGCACACCAGGCAGGCTGCAAAGTTCTAGTCCACCTAGGCCAGGTCAGCTCTGGCTGCAAGCAGAGCCCCAGGCATCCCTGGACAGGCAAGAGAGTTGTGATTGCACCAAAGCAGAAGCTCCCAGATGCAAAGGGACTCAGGTTTTATCAACAAGACCTCAAACTTGGGGTCTACAGTCCTTCCTCAGTTGTGCCAAAAGGGTGGAAAGAGACTTCCATCAACCCACTGTAGTTCCTCATTTGAAATACATGTTCATGCTGGCACAGTGTCATACACCTGTAACCTGAGGCTGAGGCAGGAGGACTGCAAGACCAACCTAGGCAACTAGCAAGAACCTATCTCAAATTTTAAAAAATGGGAATGGTGGGAGGAACGGGGGTTTGGGGATGTAGCTCATTGTAGAGAGTGCCCCTGTTTTCGATCTCCAGTACCAAAAAAATTTATATCTAAATACAAAAAGAAAAAGCACAGATGGATATATACCATAAACACCACAGTCTCTGAGGAAATTTTAGGTATCTATCTCTTGCCTCTCTGTATTTCCTAATGCTTCTGCTGTGGATATGTTCTCAATGTGCAATGGAAGTCAGGGAGAGATGCACACCAACCTGAAAAGAAAAAGACAGATGAACAAGCCACTGCGCTTGCAGCAGCCTGGGCAAGCGCTGGGGAGTGCAGATTCCTGGCGAAGAAGGCTCCAGGCAGAGCAGAAAGAAGCAGAGGGGACCCTCCTGCAGCCAGCAGAGAATGACTGGGCACACATGTTGAAGACAAATTGTAGGTGGAGGATTTGTGTGGTTACCCGGATGGATATCTGCTAAGTCCCCACGCAAGAATTTAAGGGAACACCCCACCCCCACCAACCTTCTGCTATTTCAAAACTAAGGGCAGAATTCTATGAGATTATGCACGTGGAAGTGTTTAACAAGTTCATATTTGTTTAAAGCCCTGTACCATTGTAGGGTCATGTTACTAGCACCAGAGAGGCTGGGCAGACCCCACCACCCCTGTAGACCAAACCCCCCTCCTATATTAACATTGGCCATCCAGCAAGTGTGGCACCAGTTAGAGATCTCATGCTATCGTATCATATCACATTTGGGGAGGACATTCACCTCTCTCAGCCCCCAGCTCAGCTCTCCTTTGAAAACAAAGGCATTTACACAAATAACACAAACTCACAGCCTATATAGAAATCCAAGGCTGCCTGTGGTCTCATTCATGGAGTGAGAGGGGGTTGGGTAAGCACTGCAGGGCCACCTTTAGCCAGTACCTATCCTGCAGGAGCACAAAAGCAAGTCAGCCAGAGGCCTGCCACAAGGCAAGGTACTGCAGCAGCCGAGCCTAGGGAGGGGTAGAAAGGAGGAGCTGCCTTCCCCTACATCCTGGAGTGTCACTTCTTCCCACTACGGAGGGTGAGGACAGCCCTGCAGTCCAACCTCCACTCCACTTTCCCCTTGCCCACAAATTCACCTGACTATACCTGTGAACTGCCCTGGCTACGGTTCCCTTCTCCTAGCCAGGCCTTCATCACCCCTCACCTGGACTATATTGCCACAGTGCAACTGGTATCCAGCCTCTCCTCTGACCCAGCCTCCACTCCACTGTGACAAACAGGAACAGACTCCCTGAAGCACGGGTCACTCCCCAGCTCAAAGCTGCTGACAGTGCCCACCCCCACTGCCCACAGAATTCTTAATGCACAGTGCAGCTGCTCTTGTTGTCTCCAAGCTAGAGCCGGGGGGTTTCAGCAGATGTGAAGGGACCACTTTATTGGAATCACCTGGGGTGGTGGACTTGCTAAAAGCCCAGCTTCCTGAACTACATCAGAAATGCTGGGAGTGGGCTCTGGGAATTTTAATTGGAGGAAAAGAAAAAATTCCAGATGAACTGGGAGCAGCTGCATCCATCTATAGGGAGACTGGGGAAGGAGGCTCACTGAGCCTGGGAGTTAAAGATCAGCTTGGGCAACATAGTGAGACCCCCATCTCAAAAAAAAAAAAAAAAAAAAAAAAAATCCCAGAAAAACCTGGTATACACTCAAGTTAGAGAACTGTCTCATGAGAGTTTCTAGCCATTTGGGAAAATCTGTCTTACTTCCAACAGCTAGGGATATACCCTGCCCACTAGGGACCCTGGCAGTCCTACAGCTGATCCTCAGCTCCATAACTTCAAAAGCTAAACAATCAGGGTTCTTGGAGCAGTCCATTCTAACCTTTCCGCTTGAGTGATTGAAAGGAAGTCACTTTATATCCACAGGTCCCAGTTTCCTATATATACGATGTGTGAGATATGTGCTTTCTAGGGTCCTTTTCAATTCCAAAAAAAGGCATATGATCTTTATGTTGCATCATGTATGTTCTGTTGGACCAGAAGCTCCAGTCCTAACATCCCAAGAATCTTGGGGGGGGGGGTTTGTTTCTCATCCAAAGTGAAATTTTTAATAAACACCTCTCATACTACATCAAACCACCAATTTCCACTAAAGAAGAGCCAAATAATGGCTAGTCTACCTGGCACAGCTTTATTTTTATTTTTTTCTAATGTTCATTACTAAATTTTTTTCATATCCTTTCCATGGTCCAAAGAGGAGGAATGAGCGTTTTATAAAATTACAACCTCCTAGCAACCTTCAGCATCTTGCTGTTTTTTAAGGCTTATTATATCGTTCCCATCATTTGATGTTCCCATTTTAAAGACTGGGAAATTGATGCTCAGAGAATTGAAGTTGCCCAAGGCAGCAGAGCTGGGCTGTAAGATAGCACTGGAATTCTCCATGTTTGCACTGTATCCCAGTGAGTCAATGCCAAGTTTCAGATACAGTGAGAGCAACTGGGCCAAGAGCTACACTGGCCAACCAGCTGTTCCCTCCAAGGCATGGCGGGAGTGCTAACCAGCCAGCCACACATCCTAACAGCTCTCCCCACAGAGCTGCTGGAAGAACACACGCACTGAACGGAGGCGGGGCTGAGCAGCAGCCACCCAAGCAAAAGTGATGCCAAGGATTTAGTCAACAGAGAGCTAATACGAGTCAACAGTGGGTGCTGCTGCCAAGCACACCAATGGGATCTTCAGCTGCATTCACAGAGGAAGAGTATCTACCCCCTCCACCTGCCCTGCTCAGATCCGACCACACCTGAGGGCTGGGCAGGCTGGCCTAACAAAAGGGAGGTGCCTTCCAAGGCAGGGCCAGGTTTTCTGAAGGGAGTGGTTCAGGGTGGCACTCTGATTGGTAAGGTGAGCCCAGGACTCGCCTAGAAGCTGGGTTTGTACAGGAAGCCCACTGTGTGCTGTAAATGGATTCTTAAAAAGACTCTTCTGTTCACATTTTATCACTGACCACCCACAGCAAAGGTTATGAACACCCAGGAGTGCTAGAGGGCTGAAGCTACCACCAGGAAAAGGGGCTCCAAGCCCTGCCCAAGAAGACCAACTCACTGAAGAGGATGATTATGGTGGCTTCTTCCTTTATTATATATGACAACAGAGAACTAATACGAGTCAACAGTGGGTGCTGTGCCCAAGCACACTAGTGGGAGTTTCAGCTGCATTCACACAGGAAGACTGCCTTTGCCAAGGGACACTGAATTTGAGCTCCTATCCTTTCAAGTGTCAAAAACTCCAGAGAATCCTCCTAATTCCCCCCGCCCCATTTGTCCCAGCAACCCACCTGCATGTGCCTTTCACATCACTTAGCATTGCTCAGAATAAAAACACGTGGTTCCACCTGTGCCCGGAGAGCCTCCAGGCCATGTCTCTCACCTTTGTGTCCTCAGCACAGAGCTTGGCACATTAAAGATATCTAATAAATGATGAGTGAACCGAGCTGAGGTGCCACAGCATGGACACACTGAGGGTGTTATTGTGTTCAAGGCAATTTCAGAACACAAGTGTCCTGACTAGGGCTAATAAAAAGGTTTATAACAATGCACAACCACTTTGAGTATGTGCAGCAAAGGAATTCTTGAGGCCAACGCCACCAGACAGTTTTAATTACAAAGGAGCCACAGTTAGCCAGGTCAGGTCCCTGGGTATCTGTGGAAATGATAGGGGCAGAGAATGAAGCTTAGAGGTAGAGAGGTCAAAGGTACATCCTATCTGTGTGACAGCAGCCAGGCAATGCCAGAGCTCAGGAAGCAGTTGAAATCCAGAAACAGAAGACAGAAATAATGACTAATGGGGCCACACGCCTAAAAAAAAATGGCATGAAAAGGGAGCCCACTGAAGTGGGTCTGATGAACAGCACAAATGCTACCAATTCATCGGGGAGCAGGCCGCCTGGCGCTAAACCTCGTAACTGCGAGAATTAATTACACAAACTAACACTGAGCTGGGAAGATTGGTAGGGGAGACCGAAATGCAGTTCTAATATCTAATAAATCTTTAAATCGATGAGCCATGCTCACTGCTGATTTTCCTTCATCTTTCCTTTCCGGGAGCTCACGTGACAAAAGCCAGCATTTGCTTTTTATTTGCCTCTGGACAAAGTGCACAGATATATGTGTATAAATAAAAATGGGGGTTCATGAAATCGTCTTAAAGGCACCAAGAAAACTGCCATAATAAGGAAAGCTGGGATAGGTGAATTCTCCTTTTAAAGGGAAGAAACCTTTTAGGATGTAAATGTCCCCTTCCCCCATACTCTGCAAGAGCTCCACCGGCTGTCACAAATAAGTATTCCCATCCCTACCTGTTCGTGTGTGTACGGGTTTGGGTCTATTTACCACACATATACTTTACTCCGTTTGCATTTTTCATCTCAGAAACACCACTTAAGCTTGTCGCACAAACCTGACAGCAGCAATACATTTTATAAACGAATTATCCCTGGGGAACAGACAAGCAAATCACCCGTAAGGAGCACTGTCAAAGTTCCCAAGGATAGCATTCTGTTCCCAGATGCAAACTACGCCACATCCTCTCCAGTCCCAAACTGCCCATTCCAGAGGCAGCCTGCTCACCTCTCCTCTCCTCCCTGGCTCTCAGGCCCTCTATCCCAGCTGAATAAAAGCAGAACTTCATTCTTGACGAACTGTAACATTTTAATGCTGTTTTAAAGATAACAGCTCTAAGGACGGGATGTTGGTTCCTTTTCCATTAATAAAAAGGCCCCAAAGGGGTATTTTCATAACAAAATGATATCCTATGGAGAGCACAAGAAGCCACAAAAATAAAATTGCCATAAACCGAAACTGTCTCGAAATTAAACCTACACAGGGAAGGATTAAACCCCAAGCCTGGCAGCTCTGATTTTCCCATTTGATACCCTTACATGTTCCTAGTTCTCTCGTAAAATCCAAAGAATTCCTGCCACCCGGAAAGGCCTAAATGCTTTCTCTGCAAGTCCGGGTATGTTATTCCTTCCCTTGAAACCCTCGGGACGATCTGTAACATTCATCTAAAGCTCAATTACTGTTGTGTCCTCAGTCACACCCAAAGATTCCCCAAGGCACCGTCTGCCGCAGCGCCGGGTGCACAGTAGGCGCCCCGTTAATGTGTGGGTTTGATTGGATCTGAGTGGCCCCTTCGTCAGAAACACTCTCTGATAGCTGGACGCCCTGCCGGGGACAGCAGCGCCGGCCTAGCTCGCCGCCGCAGCGGGGCGGGGGTGCAACCACCTGTGGGCGGCTGGCCGGGACGCAGGCCCGGGCGCAGCCGCCCGGGTGTGCCGGGCGGGCCCCACGCACACTGCTGAGAGCTGGGGTTAGTCGGGAAAGCCAGGGCCGCAGGGCCCGGGATCGACTCCCAGGGCCCCACCAGGTCTCTGCCAAAGCAAAGTTGACCATGTCCGAGAGTTAGTTCCCAAGTCGCTCCACCCCCTTCGAAGCTGCGAGCCGGAGCAGCTCTTTGAGCTGAAGTCAGGGGCCACCCTGAGGAATCAACAGAGAAGAGAAACTATTCCCTAAACCCCTCCCAAACTTGGGGTACCTGCTGGTCAACAGGAGGGGACTTTCCTCTCCACGGTCTAGCCAAGGCCGGATGGAGGGCTTGGGAGGGGGGATCAAGCGGGACAACCGAGAGCACCCCTGCACTACTTCGAAATGTTCTACCCATTAATCCAGCATCAAGAAGGCCCCCCACAGGAACCTGGGGCGGGGGGCGGGGGTGGAAGAAACACAAGCCATCCTCGCCAAGGGGAAGGGACTCGGCAAAGGGGTGAGACCCAAAAAACCAGGTGGGCACCAGAGAAGGCGCAACCCCAAAGCACAACGTGCCAAGAAGGGGGCGCGGGCCAAACAAGGGGCCAGGAAGGAGACCGGGACCGACTGATGACCCGAGAGGGAACAGGGCTACCGAGGGCTGGCAGTAGGAGATGGGGGAGGGGATCCCCAGAGAGGTGCAAGAGGGCCGACCCAGAAGAAAGCACTGGGGCAGGGGGTGCCACCTTCAGGGCTGCGTGGTGCCAGTGCCCGGGACCGGCCCCGTCACTCACCGGCAGATCCACGCTCACTTCGGTCCCGTCGAGCAGGAAGACGCGGCAGTAGAGGGTGGCCTTGGCCGCACCGGCGGCGGAGATGTGCACTGCTGCGCCGCCCGTGAGCAGGGGCCCGCCGCCAGCTGGGAACACGCTGCCCCCGGGCGCGGCGGGCAGCGCCGAGGAGGCGGCGGCGGCAGCCGGACCTCCCCGCGGCCCCCCGTCGCGCTCGTCCCCCAGCCCGGCGGCCCCGCGCCCTGCCGCGCCCCGCGCGTAGCGCTGCATGGAGCGGCGGCCAAAGGTCCGGCGCAGGAACCGCAGCATCCTGGCTGGGGGCGCCCCCTGCCTCCGCCCCCTGCGCCGCCGCCGCTGCGCCGCCGCCTGGGAGCGCCCCGCGACGCCGT